>SCDZ01001084.1:0-14430 GCA_004143845.1 Drosophila lacertosa | reverse complement strand
GGAAAGTGACCTAGTTTTGTGATGGCATTGAACAGATGGGTGATAGTACATACGGCACAGTATGGAAGCTCAATAATCATTTTGGGGGTAATGAGGTCGTAACCCGGTAACTTTTTCAGGTTCAGTTGTTTTTTAATAATATTAAAGATATCGTTTGGGAGGAACTCGATTGGCTCATGCTGTTACTGGGAGTTATTTGTTAAAGCCGGTAGTCTAAACGAATTTGTGGCAGGATTTGGCTGGAAAACTTTTTTAAGGTGAGCGGCAAATGTGCTGGCACTATCTCCATGTGCTGGCTCTATCGCTATGGCGAGTAAAGCATAAAAATTTAATAAGCTAGACATAAACGAGTCAGTTAAAGCTTTTGGCCTACAATGGGCCCCCAAAAAGAATGTCTTCACATTTGTTGCCGCATTACAAAGCATTCAATTTTATCACAATTGGCACGAATTTTTTATTCACTAGGATGGCTGACTCCCGTTTCACTGCAAGGCAAAAGTTTTATGTGAGTACTGTGGAAATTACCACTTACATAGGACGAACAGCTAGAGCCAAGTCTACAAGTAAAGTTTAAAATCAATATCTACATTTGAAGGTGCTAGATAATTGAGGAGTTCAAAGTAAACAAATATTTCAGATGAGAAAATATGTTTTGTTCGTTCTTGTACTACGGTTTAAGCCACAACTCATCGGTCCGTTTTCATTGTGCAGTTATTTATTATCGAATAAATTAATATTTATCGATGAACACATCCGCCTTTGATGTGTTTTTGTGCCATTCTTTAATTGTGTATAGGTCGCTCGACCTGCGAAGTAAACAAAAATGAAATAAATGATAATGTTTTATGGTAACTTATTATCATTTATTAATTATCTTTTTTTTGCATAAATTGTAACAGTGGTGCATTACAAATTGTTTGTTAAAAATGTTTAATTACGAATACATAGATATATATATACATATGTAGACAAAAGCATGTTAACATACATAGATGTCCATGTAAACACCCGCGCTTACATTTGTAAATATATTTTGTGTTCGGGTTTATTTCTGTACCCAATGTATGTACATGTAATCATATGAATGTATGCATATACTTATCGTCATAGTACACACATGTGTGTAGTAACCTTTAACCCATATATGTATATATTTATTTATATATGTATGTATGCAAGTGTATGCGCGCATTTACATTTGTATAAATGTCCAAAGGTGATAAATCTTTGAAGGTACACAAATATTTAAAGATTCCAGTTTCGCCCGTGTTTTGGAGCTGATCAGAGTTCGCTTTTGAGAAATTAAAGCATTTAAAGCTACTATTGCTAGCTTTAAATTTACTTTTAATGTGAAGCTTAACTAGCCAACCAGATTCCTTTTAGTCTAAATTCCGATTGTATCGCGCATAGTGTTTTGTTGCTAATGTGATTTAACATTACGTATAATTAATTGAAGTAATTAATTTGGTATAGTAAAATTGTTGAAATACCTTTAATATATATAATTTTAGGATAGTATATATTTTTAACCTATACCTATACTTACATGCACATTTTTATAAATATGTATGTATGTACATATTTTATATTTTTTACCAATGTGTATCCTTATTGGGAACACATAATGTCCAGTAAGTTTGTAAAAATAAAATTATAAAAGTATAAATACTTATATATGAAATATATGTGCACAACGTAATCCTGTGCGTCCAATTAAAATTGGTGCTCTATACGCTTTGTAAAAATCTGGTTAATCTTTGCTGTTATCTCGCATTTCCATCCTGATGCTTACATATGTATATAGCATATGTATGTGTTTTAAACTGAGTAAATATATCCATACGTCTGCAGTTATATTGGTATAGGATTTATCTTGTAGTGATTGGTAAAAATGTGTCGATGATTGTGTTATGTGTGTTATGCCACATTTTTATTTTGCACAGTAACCCTGTACGTTGATGTGTGAAGGGATGTGTACTTACGCACGTATGTAAGTATTAGTAATGCTTAAAAGGCACAAACTTAGATTTTCATTTTTAAATAATAAAAAATCTTACTCTTTTGCATAAATATATATATATATATATATATATATATATATATATATATATATATATATATATATATACATGTACACCAGTGCTGTTTATTTCCCCATGATTTCGTATAGCCCTTATGTATGTATTTACGAGATAATTTTAATTTTAATTTTGAACAATAAGTAAAAAGCACTGATTACGAGCACATATTATTTGTGTTCAAAATTAAAGGTGTAAAATTATAAAACAATGGTTTTTTTTGTAAATATAAGTGTATTTGCAATCAATCAGATGTAATATGTGTACACATAAAAAGTGATAAGCAAGTTGTAAACCAAAGAAAAAACAAATTCTCTTGGAGTGCTTGAGCCGTGTACGGTAGTTTTTAAGTGTGGCTTTATTTTATAAAATTTTTAAAGGCAAATAAAAAAATATAAGTTATCCAATGTGTTTTAAAAATAAGAACCTTATATACATATATGTTTCTTTATTTTCAATGGTATGCACGTTCTCTAAGCATGTTTTGCGTGATCTACAGAGGGGTAAATGTACTACATATGTATGTACATGTGTAGATTTGATTCCACTCGCGTACTGGGCGTATCCGAAAGATCATAAAACTTTTTCTGATTTGGGTATAGGCGAGTATATATATATTTATATGTATATATTTAAAATTTCGTTTATACGGTGTGATGGGGAATAAAATATACTTTAAAAGAACTTAATATTCACATAGACATAGTCGGTAATGTATTCAATTGCAATATGATGCAATAAGATCGCGACCTATATTTTCGACCGGGATTCTTTTAAATCTGAAAGTTATGAAGTCTTAGTGTTCGGATTGTGTTCACGGGGAATTTTTATTTTCATGTCATAAATAATCCGAAGTTGTTTTCTAATATATAAAAGAAATGGAAGTACATTTCTTAAAATATTACAAAGTGTTTTTAACATTTAACAATTGCCGCATATGTTATATACGATTTATATAAAATATGAAAGCAGGATCTAGTTATCCTATCGAGTTTTGTCAATATTAATTAAGTGGAATTTTTACCATAGATGTACTTGTTCTGCATATCGAATTAAAAAATGTATAGTCGAAAATATTTCTTTACTGGCGTTGTAGTTTTCGAGATCACTTTGCATTAGAAAGGAATTTGCGACACAGTTTATTTAGAAAAAGTTCTTTTATTTTAAATAACTAAGCAGTCGGTTGGCATTAATATAAACAATAATATTCCACACATATTAAAACAATTAAAATTATTATTTTTAATTTTTTTATAAATGTATTAAGAAGTGCACACTATGCACACTATTAAAATTGTATAGAAAAGGCATATTGAATTTCTATAAAGTATTGGATTTTCCTGATAACGAACACATACATACATATTTATTCACACATAAGTGAAAAAAACCTATATGTATTTTTTATAGGAACGTAAGCTGAATTAAGTGGACCAAAAACATTTTATTAGAGTCTAAAAAAATCGATAATTTGAACTTTCTAAAAATATTTATATGATTAAACCGATCGGCAATTTTTTCTTTATTTATATATTCATGCTTAATTTAGTTTAACGTTAACTAGCAAATTCGTGAATTAGAAAAAAAATCTTTTGTTCACTCTAACTAGGTTGTTTACAAATAAAGCTTAAATGACTATTCGGACAGTACTTGGGCATTTTTAATTACGATGGGATGCTCATTAAGAGCTGTGCTGCTCATAATACTACTTAATCTTAGGCTATCATCTCTTAACAAAATTGCGTATAATGATGACACTCTACAAAGAATGTCAAATAAAAATGAATTGTGGTATCAAAGCGACAATGTGATCATCGAAGCAATAGCAATTATGATTGAGCTTGTCACTAATATGCAGGAGGGTGACAACAATATATTTTTAAATCGTGCTTTTAATTTGTTTGTCGAACTTTTTTCTGAGCTGATTCAAGTGGCTGAATTTAAAGTTTCACAAATATTTCGAACGTCAGCTTCTCGACATTATGATCTGGCGAAAATCGAACTTGCTGGCATCGCAAAAATGTTAGAGAATGCTACCCAGATTGTCAATAATAGTCTCCTCTATCAGAAAGAAAACCCATGGAAAACAAAAGTCATGGAAAATAAACGAATTGATGAAGCGTCAGGAGTCGATCGATGTCGTCTTAATAGAAGCGCTTGTCATTTTTGTTATTTAGCTGAATTTCTTAAACGTATTCATGTTTGTTTAGATAAGAATTTTTTTTACATTGAACTAACATCAAGATGCCTTAATTTTGCTCACAATGAGATTTCAAATCTAATTGAAGACGTGTATCACAGAATCAGCAATGTGATCAAGTTATTGCGCGTAAAAATTGTATACTCCAAATGTTGTATATCATTGGCACTAGTTGAAAAAACTGAAAAAAATAAAAATGCTATCATAGCGTAATAAAATGCTCGTCTTTTATTTAAGTCACACATAATAATAGAAATAGCACTGGTGTGCAGCGAAAAGTAAGTTGCAAAGTAGCAAAGTAAAACAAAGCAAGTCAGAGTGTTTTAATGAGGAGAACTCTGCTATATCAAGGAATTTTTTAGCTGAGCAACCCCAGCCATCGTTACTCAAGCACAAACATTTATACGCCGCAAGCTGCGCGTTGTTCTGTGATTGGCCTCTGTCCCGAGTATGGATTAAAGTCTTAAGCAATGTCTAAAAAAAAAAATATTAGACACTATTTCAACTCGTTTTTCATCCACATCAATCTGCAATAAGCGAATTCAGTTCGTTTTTTGTGCATAACTTTATTAAGATATTCCGATATTCCAATTAGTTGACGCAACTGATTTTGATATCAAAAATCAGATCATCTCTTTTTCATTTGAAATTGAATATTACATTCAATAACGAAATAAAAGCTATACAAAAATTACCCATCAATCAAATCGTCAGAATATCTTTGAAAATTTCTGATATAAAACAATCCTACAGCCCCGGAATAATGACTAGGGACATTCTATAAACAAATATTTTTATTTTCATATTATCTGCGTATATTTATTGAGGCTTGCATTTTAATAAATTAAAATCACTTCCTTTAAAATACTTTTATATTATAAAAGCATTGTTTTAAGCCTTGATGCATTTGACCCTGTGGAAAATCTCCAGGTATGCAATCATCGTAAGCTATTGCTTCATCCGAAACAAGCTCCTTAAGTTGAGCTTGGCGTCGAAGTCTTAATGCTGAAACACGACCATTTTTCATTTTAATGTCATAATAAGTTTCCAACTCCTCAATTTTACTAAATAATAATTCAAAGTCTCTTTCTGCATTTTGAAGAAATTTACATCGAAGCACATAGTTGCCAAAATAAAAGCAATTGAAAAGTCGTTGAATCCGAAACTCAAGTTGACGCATAATAAATTTACTAGTGAGCTCAGTCATGCCAAATACATCAAAGGCAACGTTGAGGTTGCGTCCAGCAGCACATTTAAATATTTGTGCTGAATATAGTTGTAAAAATTCCATGTATTTTTTACAGCACTCTACATCACTTTTAAAATTCCAGTTCTGCAAAACAAGTCGCTGAATATCTGCATAGTATGTAAAGGTTTTTTGTGTCGTAAGCAATATGTTTTGTGTATATTCCAGTGCCTCGTCCATTATCTCGGAAAACATTATGTGGAAAAATTCCATTTCCGCAAAATAATTTGTTAAAAGTAATTTTACCGAAGTGGGTTGCGTTGACGGAATTTGACGGAGCTGTAATAATAGGGTATAACTTGAATTCTTGGAAACCTCGTAGAATGTTTCGGAATCACGAGCAAACATTCGAGCCATATCAGCTGCTGAATAAAAAAAAAACAATAATTCATGTAATTTTATTATCTGTTGTTGTGTATTTTGTTGGTTATCGTCGATGTGAGTAAGCAATACAGACGTTGTTAAATTTTTCTGAAGATTTTCGAGAAAATTTCTGAGATGATTTTGAAACGTTTGCTTGGTTTCTTCCGCAGATTTCAATGCATTGTAAAATTGCATTGGTATATACTCCCCCCTTATGGGTTGCATCCATTTGTCAATTCGGAAAGGCCTGCCTATATGTTCAGTCGTTTTAACAGAATGCAATGTTAGCACTGCACATATTAGCCATACACGCATATAATTCCAGTGACTCATCATTTACTTAAAAAGAAAAAATTCAATACATATTTGTAAACATTTAAGTTTTCAATAATAATAGTTTACCAAAATTTCCTTTGTATTGATTATACCAGATGATGAGTGACGTTGAAAATCGCAGAACCGAGTGTCGAAATACTTATTTGCATATACCTACATATGTAGTTCATATAACCAATACACACATGTATTTAAGGTCGCAAGGTCTAATAATAGATTTTCTAAAGAATTGAATGTGGGCTTTTTGAACTTGCGGAAAACTTAATATTCGATATACAATTGCATATGGTCATTTAATCAATATACATTTGGTAAATAAATTGTAAAAATAATATAGAATTAGCTTGACATTAACCACTCCAGCCTTTCCGATTTATTAAAGTTTTAATCATTTTTATTCATAATATATTATTTAAAGGTGTAGCTTCAAAATATCAACATATTATCTTAAAAACACTGGCCGACTTACGTTCATAGTAAATATAGCCACAGATTCTCTTAAGCCAAATGCAGATCACGTTTATCATTTGTTGATTCGATGTGTTGCTTTATTCTTACAATATCGGTAAAACCTAATAATAAATAACATATCTCGGAATTATATGAAGTAGATCCACCTAAGGAATACAAATTATTGTTAGTAATACACAGATTATAAATGTTTCGACGTCTAGATAACACACTCAAATCACTACCAAAATTCAAAAATTCACCCCGTTTGAATAGTAAATCATTTGCAGTCTTGTTTGTACATACAGAGGGCACAGCTTATTTCAACCAATACCTTGTAAAAAGTTTAAGGCGCTATAATATCCAAACTAAGAAAGCTATTGAAATAGTGTTATCGGTGGCAATACAATTCTTAAACTAATAATACATACCTTTATTTATTTTGATGTCACTTTTTAAATTTATAAACAATTTTGAGCTTAAAAACTACTAAAAAAGATGTCACAGCTTATTTCAACCAACATGCTAAAACGCATTTTTTGGTGTTATTTCAACCAAGGCAGTTTTTGTATCCATTTTACTCATAATTTTAATTACTTCATAATTTTTTTTTGGTAGCACTTCATCCCATTTAAAAAAAATACACATTTTACTCTACGATCTAAGCAAAAAATTCAACAAATTCGACTTAAACGATTTGCAAATGTAATAACTAAAGTATAAGAAAAAAAAACAAATATTAAATCAAATATTCTTATCCATATAAAATTTATTTGACAATGTTGGTTGAAATAATCTGTGGCATCTTTTTTACTATTTTTTTTTTGCTTAAAATGATACATTACTTTAAAAAATATTCCAAAAAAATATAAATAAATATAAATATTTCAAAAATATAAACAACAAGATTGCTTTTAAAAACCTTTTTTGAAAAGACGCTAATAATGAGCTAGAGATACTTCATTTGCCATATTGTTTTACAATATTTAAATAAACTAAAAAAATATTTTGAAAATAAACAATAAAGAAATTAAGTTTAGATTCCCATAGCACTGGAATTAGTTTAAAACAAGCTTTTTAAAATGAGCATATTCGGGCATATGCTTCTATGTTCGTGTGTGTTTCTTTTTGTGTATGTATGTACTGAAGGATATTAGAATGACTTTAACAGAACCTTTAAGGTGGAAACATGGAATCTTCCAATCAGACTCTGCTGATAAATAAATTTCTATTAGCATATTCTTAAATGTAAGCAAATCGATACTTTAATTGGTTTTTCTAGCGATTTTGTGGCATCAAACCTTGAAGGTGTTATAAGTTACATAAAAGAAGGCAAAACTGAGAATAATGAACTGCTTCGCATAGAGTATGTTGTATGTTGAAAAGATCTAATGCATGCCTTTAAAAGAGTGTTAGACAGCAAACGCCATCGACCAATCAAACTAATAGATAGAGAAGAATAATAAAAAAAACTGTTTTTATTTCTCTAATAAAAGTAGATGATATCAACTTCGTATAAGAATTGGATTCCAATGATCATATTAAATTGTTTGTATTACAAAAATGGTAAACAATAATGACGAAAAAATTGAATGCTGGCGATTTTAAATAGGTAAATAATGGGACAATACAAGAAGTTATTAGTGAGTACAATCTTCGGAAAAAGTCGTGGGAAATCTGAGAGAATGAAAGAACTGCAGCATATATAGATTGTCCATTAGAAATGCTTTGTTTTTATTTAAGTTGATGAAAAAAAAAATTACTGAATTTTAGGAGATTTCGAACATTCTGTTGAGGCACGATTGGATTCTGAGTAATAACATAAATCATATTTAGATTTTATGAATAAACAGGAAACCAAACATTAAATTATCTATAAAAAGGATTAGAAATCTTCGAAATGATGTAAAAGTTGCAATTTCTCAAAGATGAGGTAGATAAAAGATTTTTTTTAATGGACATATTTTGCACTTACCTTTTTCCAGTTAATGGAATATTATTTTTTGTACATGTATTATTTAATTCATTTTCGAACAGTCTGTAAACATTTTTAAATTTTAAAATGCCGCTAAAAGCTGCTTTAATGTGTTCTTTCTGAATATGATACTGTTGAAAATACCTTAATTTGTAAATTTACATACTTATTTTTATCCGCTACATCATTTTGCTAAGAATTTTATCGTTGTTGTTTAATATTGCAACTTTTATGCCTTTAAATAACGGAAGAATGAATACAACGCGTATATTAAGAATTATTGTATTAAATATATCGTTTTATCGATCAAATTCAGAAATTAATCGTCTTTGAAAATTTAACACTTACGCATTTTTCTCCAATTAAAATTAACCAATTAAATGTATATGTTTGTTCTTCAGATTAATCTGTGCATCAAAACAGTATTTCCAATTTCCGATAAAGAAATTTTCTGTTAGCAAATAAATAAGATTCGCGATTTATTATTTACAGTTTCGTTCTTGTTTTTGTTCAGCTTAATGCAATTGAACTTAAAAAGCGATTCAGAAAAAACTTAAATTTTATATTTGCATTTTGACATGGTAAAATGATAGCAGCTTATGCATATCAGATTTTTTAAGTAGTCTTCAACACAATTATTCATTAAATTTAAACTTTTAGAACTGTTTCTTGGACTTCAAAACATCTAAAGGAATTCCGCGATATACAGTATTCGTTTAATTTATTTTATTTTCGGGCTATTTACAGTCTTAAGCGTGGTGGTCCAGTCAGTTGCATAGCTGCAATATAAATAATAAAAATATAAAGTTATTGAATGAATTGGCCCAAATAATTGGTTTTAAATTTCTCAAATTTTGTGAATCGTATATGAAGCGCCCAATCTCGTCAAAGCTGTTTAAGAATTAATGTAACGGATTATTAAGTATTATCAAACTTATTTTATTATTTATAGTGACCCAATCTAATTGAATTGTAATATGACAATGATTTAAAAAAAAAAGTCACACAATGACGGATTCGAATACAACAAAAAAGGACAACTTTAAAGCCCTTTATCAGAGAAAAATATTGGAGACATCTGACAAAGCAAAAGTTAAAGAAGATAAGCTTGAGTCTGATGGAGAAAGTGCTTTTAGTTACAACTGTAAGGAAGACTACAATGATATTATCGCTCCAAATATAATAAAGCGTTGTGATGTTGAAAATCTTAAATCCACAAATACAGGATCGACTTTACTCTTGGATAATCAATTAGAAAAAATTCACATTGACTCAAAATGTGCATCCTGGACATATCCCTTTAAACATAATTGTGGTGCGAAGTTAAAATTGCAAGATAATGGATACCAAGCTTGTTATAACGATGATGATAAAAAAGTTAAAAAGTATGAACCTGCGAATATTAAAGTTAGCAGTTTAATAAAAGAAAGCGAAGCACCTGAGACCCAGAAAATTCAAACCTTAAAGTCTTTACCTCCTATAATTTATTCAAGTTCCTCGTCGGGAAATGATTTGCCCAAAGTACTTCGTAGCGGTGGTCAAAAGAAAATTTATAGTCCATCCAAATCTATTTATACTAATTGTTCTAAGGCGAATCTCCCTACTCTCTTGAAATCCCAATCACTGGATCTATGCAATGAAGATTCTTTAGCATATAATAATGATCAATATTTTCATTGTCTTCCCGATATCACGGAATGTCGGACTTTTGAAAGCAAAAATCAATCAATTAGGTCAAACACTCAGAAATCGGAACATGGTCAAGGCGAGTATACAAATGGGTCTACTGGAGAGATACGTCAGCACTTAACGCACCGGCCAAATATACCAAGCACATTGTTTCAATCTGCTGAATCACGCCCAATTTATCCAAACGTTCCTTATAGTCCATATGGCAGTCCCTACGGTAGTCCCAGATCAAAACGCCGGCCTCCCTTACGTGAATCATGCAGAATATCTATTGAAAAATCGGGAAGTTTTCTTCAGCTTAATCAATATAAGCTTATGGATCAAATTGGACAGGTATTATGTATAAAGTTTATAAAATCATAACTTATATTAAAAATATCTTTTACAGGGTTCCTATGGACTCGTTAAGTTAGCTTACTCTGAAGAAGATTCTACACATTATGCTATGAAGATTCTTTCAAAAAAACGCTTACTACGACAAGCTGCTTTTATGCGTCGTGGACCTAAACAAACCACATCTCCACTGGATCGGGTGTATAGAGAAATTGCAGTTTTAAAAAAACTGGATCATCCGAATGTCGTAAAACTTGTTGAAGTGCTAGACGATCCAATAGAAGATTCTCTTTACATGGTTTTTGAGTTAGTGAAAAACGGAGAAGTTCTTTCAATACCAACCAATAAACCATTAACAGAAGAACGTGCATGGAACGTGTTTCGAGACTGTTTGCTAGGATTAGAGTACTGTAAGTATAGTGTTTTTATTATAGTTATTATTGGTATTATTGAAATGTTCTTCATTAAATGGATAAGGATTAAAAATTTGTTAAGTATCAACCTAATATTGGTGCCAAAAAAGTTTGCAGAAATGCCTTAAAGCGCAACTTCCTTAACTTAATAACGTTATAATTGACAATCGTCGTCGCATACAGACGTGAATTTTGTTATAGTCCAGGAAAAATATTCTGAAATTTAACTGTGTATACCGCACAAAGACGATCAGTGCGATGAAATCGCACAAAATAATTCATTAGTAAATACCAATAAACTTATGAAGAAAGCAGTAAACAAACGATGAGTCAAAAACGCATTCATAGCCAACAGCACCCTAAGCAAGACGAGAGTCAGCTCTCTTTGTAATAACACGTAAATCTCTTTTGTTGCCACGCCAACCGAAAATAAGACAAACTCAGATTGGGTATGGTCAATCACACCCAACCCGATAAACAAACTTTTGCAGATAGCGAGCCCTACCGTGCACGTCTCAAATCTACCGCAACAGTTACCACAATAACACCTGCAACTGTATCGACCATTGATTAATACAAACCAAACAACAAGGCGAGGCTGTCCCTTAATCAAAATGCAAACGTGCAGATTAGAATGGATCGTTCATCACAACTCTAGGCCAAAAATAACCCGTGGCAATTTCAGCTTAGTTACGAGCGTAAAGTCCAAAACGTTTGCAATTCTGGCAGGCAACTCTGACGGTCTGGCCCTGAAACTGTTGATGGCGATTAAAGGAAGCCAAAGCCACCCTCTATATATCCGAGAGAAAAGCATTAGTGCTCTAGTTAACAAAATTATAGAGCTTATTGTGACAGACAATTTTCACATTGTTCCCCTTGTAAAAACCAGCATTCATGAAACAACTAAGGCGCTACAAGAAAAAGGATTTAGCGCTAAGACAGTCTTCAACATCTTAAACAAGGATAGGAAGCCGCAACCACTCTTCAAGGTAAAAAGGCCCGGTACAATGTTTGAATTATCAAGAAAATGGCCGTACAAGATCGTCCTGCACACTGTGCCCGGGAAGTGTGTAGATTCCAAAACACATCAACTGCGGCTATAATTACTCAGCAAACTACAAAGGTTGCACAATATAGAAGTAGATGAAAAGGCATGAAAGGAATCCAGCAGCGAGTGACCACAGCACAGTCTTAAAACTGTCCGTTCACAACATCCAAATCAAGCCCAGACGTCTTCTTTTCGACTGCAGCCAGTTCCTCATTTAAAATATGACATTCGCAAGTGCATTGAAGTCAGGACTGGAGTCCCCTGCTTCAAATATACAGTGTTAGCAATCAGCACATTCAGAACTGTGGTATCAGTATTAAGGACTACTGCCATTAAAACTAAAAACTATCTAAAGGTCACTTCTAAAAACGTACAATTGGATAGTGGTAACCAACTTACTCTACTACTCTTCTTACTCAGTCACTGGCAATATTGTCATTCTTAATGCAATTATTAAAGCGAACAACAAGCTCGACCCTATTTCTCCAGGCAGATCAACATACTGGACGACAGACGAAGATCATCCGATTAGTTTGACTTAAAAAAAAAAACTAAGTGGTTTAGATTAAAAAATATATAAGTTCACACATTGAGCTTAAGCCTCTTTTCAAAGCGGATGCTAACTTCGACAGCTTTGCTAATACTCTCGAGCCACTCTTTATCACAACTTGCATTTTAACACCTTAAACAACACAAGCACATTACTACCAAAAGAAGTCTGATCTACAAATCGAGCTGCTCGTCTTCGAGAATGGTAATACTACCGATGGTAATACTACTAGCTTACCAACAGAAAGCGCCCATTCGGAACCCCCGCTCACCTTGAAAATGTGTTTTAACCAAATCCTGCCACAAATGCGTTTATACTACCGACTTCCAGAAATGTCTCTGATCTATTTAATGCTATCACAAAACTTGTCTACTTCCACTTTATATTATCAGAAATACGAATCGCGTTCGAATATACTGCACTGCAATATTTTTGGAAAGTCTCTGAAGCATTCGATAGAATTTGGTAAGAAGGCTAATATATAAAGTCGAAGCAATGCTTTCCAATAACACGCACAAGCTTTTAAAGACATACCTCAACAACATGAAATTTTCAGTGAGATTTAACAGTGCTATGTCCGACGATAGTACTATTGTGGCTGGAGTTCCTCAAGGAAGCGTGCTTGGGCCAACACTATACGTCCTTTACACAGCAGACGACCAACACCATTTACTTTTGCTGATGATACAGCTATTCTTAACCGCTCTTAATGCCGAATACAAGCATTTACGCAACTAGCTCATCTGGATGCCACCCATATTAAACAATACCGCACTCCCGCAAGCATATGAAGTGTGTTTCTGGGAGTACACCTCACATGACGTAGGCACATCGAAACCAAGATATCACATTTAAAACTGAAGGCCAATAGCCTCCATTGACTTAGTAAGGCCCTGCTCTACAATTTTCTGGTAAAGCCTCTCCCACAGTGGGGAAATACCACCAATAGCAATATTGAGATCGTCCAGAGAGTTCGGTTACAGATCATGAGAACCATCACTGGGATACCGTAGTACATTCGAAACGAGAACATGCAAAGAGACTTGAAGACTAGTCAGAGATGTAATAGCAAAACACAAGAAAAACTACTACGGCAAGCTCTCTTCGGACCCTAACCATCTCGCGAGAGGTCTAACAAGGTTGCAACTTCGTTGTAATGACTTACCAACTCAGAGCCTTTAGGGTCGTCCAATCATATTACAGTCCAAATATACAGTTATTTTATATGTATTTATAATACTTGTATTTTTATTGATAGTCTGATATTAAAAAGAAGATTCAATAAATATAAGCAAAGTATAATTAAATAAAAAATCTTTCTTACCAATACGTTGAACCAATTGACAATTGGTAAAGTGTGTATAACAGGCAGAAGTAGTTTCTACGACTCAACAAATTAACTATATTTTTAATCAGAACCACGAGCTAGGTTTATTAATCATGTATAAACAAAATAACCTTGAGAACTACAAAACAAGTTTTTCTATACTTTGATTTTTAAGTCTAAGAGCTACTAAATTGGCTTCAGTATGTTTTCATAACTATAAAATCCTTTACCTATTAATCTTTATATACAATCTTTATATATAACGGGGAAGAAGTATTTTCATGTTCTGCCATTTCGGTTGCGAAGCAAGTCCCGATCGCGCTAAGAGTCAAATTCAAAGTGGACCTCGTTTCAAATGTAAGAGCTTATTTCTATGCCATTCCTGGCTGTCTGCTTCCCTCTCTCTCTTGGGTGACCGGGCC
>SCDZ01001083.1:0-29996 GCA_004143845.1 Drosophila lacertosa | reverse complement strand
AAATAAATAAATAAATAAATAAATAAATAAATAAATAAATAAATAAATAAATAAATAAATAAATAAATAAATAAACAAATAAATAAATAAATAAATAAACAAATAAATAAATAAATAAATAAATAAATAAATAAATAAATAAATAATAAATAAAGAAAAATATAAATAAATAAAATAAATATAAATACTCTCTGCAAGAGTATTAAATTTAATGAAAATTCTTTTGAAGCTTAACAAATAGACATCTTCCATTCCACTCCGTCTATACTAAAATATATATAAATGTATGTTTGTTCCATATTGTTTGAGAATAAGTGTTGGACTCTGTTTTTTGTAGGGCATTCAAATGCACTTAGGCTGCATTAGATGTGGACGCGGACGAAGGCCAGCAAAATGCGGGCAAATCGCAACGCGATTTTTGGCCAAGTAACACAGAAAATGCACAAAGAGGAAAGGAAAAGCCAGCGAACAGCAAAAAGGGCGGGCGGAGGCCGAAGGTGGAGCCAGAGGTGGAGCTGAAGCTGAAGCTGAAGCTGAAACTGAAACTGAAACTGAAGTTGGAGTTGGAGTTGGAAAAGGCGTCTTCGCTGCTGTTGTTGCTAATGTTAATGTTGCTGTTGTTGTTGTTGGAGGCGCGTTAATCTCGCGCGATGTTCATCATGGCATGTTCGTGATCAGCGCGCACTCTTTGTTGTTGTTGTTGTTGTTGCTGCTGTTGTTGTTGCTGTTGTTGGTCGCAGCTATTGCTGCAATTTTTATGAATTGCAACTGACATTTCCTACACGCTGCAAAAGTTTAAAGTTTAAGCCGAAAATTGCAATCTTTATGCGCCGGCCGGCTTAACCTAACTCCCTTGCATATCATTTGGTTCACCTTTCGGGGATGGGAACTGGTGCAAGGGAGTGGCCAATAATTTTTTTTGGTCAGCTGCTGTTGGCCAACTGCCAAGCGTTTCAAATGTCTAAATTGGCAGAAGCGACAGCAGCTGCAACTGCCACAGCTGATGAAACAATAAGCAGTTGCAAATACAATGAACAATTCACAATTCACAATTTAAAAAATGCACAATTTTGTAGTTCAGCTAACAAGTGGGCAAATATCGGATTTAAACAATCCCCGCCCGGCGGCATCGCATTGCAAATGTCAATAAACGTGAATTGCAACACATTTATTCAGCTGTCGCGTATTAATCTTTTAATTAATATTTGAATTAACAAATTATTGCATATGCTGGCAAACGCCAGCGTGGGCTAATCAAATGAACTTCGCATAGCTAATGTACATAAATTAATGCTCAGACAAGCTGGCGTGCCTCAAACACACACACACACACAGAGAGAATCAGTCTAAGTAGCAGCTGTCGGCTTTAACTGATAAAACGCACACACACACACACACACACACAGAGTCAGGTTGTTATACGCGGCGTATGCGCAACGCCCATTTGCATGCGGTTAAACTCGTTGCGCATACGCCCCGTGGTACAAGTGGCAGCCTCTTCCGATTCTCTTATGCTTCTGCTTGTTCCTTCTGCCTCTGCCCCGTCGTCGTCTTCTTCTGCTTCTGCTTCTGCTTCTTCTTCTTCTTCTTCTCGGCAATCTGATTGTTGCTGCGCTGCTCTCGTTGCGGATGCTGTCGCTGCTGCTGTTGCTGCTGCTGCTGCTGCTGCTGTTGTTGTTGCTGCTGCTGCGGCTCAGTGAATGCATTTTTTTTTGGTATAAAAACCTTTGCGTCGAGTGCATTCAAGTCAAAACAGTTTTGACGAGCCTTCGCAGCAAACGCTTCTCTCTCCACAAACAAGTCGCGAATTTTCCAAGTGAGTTCATCAGAATAACTGTGCAGTGTTGTGCCTAAGGATCTAAAGGATGCGCAAATGTTTTATATAAAAACATGAATATAAAGAAAAAGGATTAATAACAAGCGCTAGTGAAAAACAAATGCAAATATTTTAAATATTAAAAAAACAGCAAAAATATTAAAAATATTTTAAAAGGATATTTATTTAGATATTTCTCAAGTTATCTCAATTTATTAGTTTAATGAGTGCATATATATAAATATATATACATACACATCTTTTTAGTCAGAGCATTAGTTGATATTGTAAAGGAGCTCTATTAAGTCATGAAAAGGATCTTTACTTTAGCTGGACTTGGCTTAAAAGAATAATTATGATTGAATATGCGAGTTAGTTTTTACTTAGAAATATAGTTTAAATTAAAAGTCATTTATTGCATTTTTAACATGTTCTTTATTCATCATTTATAATATTTATAATAGTTAACATAAAAGCTGTTCCCCTAACAAACATTTAAAGCAACTTTTTAAATCAGTCATATATACAAATGTATCTGAAAAAGGTTAAATCATTTCCATTATAAACGACTTGCAACAAGCATTTTTTTAATTAAAATAACTCACATGAATCTTCCCATTCAAAGCAGAGTCTCGACGAGGCACAAAGTCAATTTTATTACAAGCATCAATTACTTGTCCGCTTGACATTATCGATAGTCAATAAATTCGTATTTGTTGCTCAATTAACCCAGCGAGTGCTTTTGCTTTGCTTATCAACTCCCAACTTACAAAGGTCATGCAGTTGCTCAGCTCCGCCCACGCAGTCGCCGTCGCCGCCCTTGCGCTCTGCTGCCTCTGCGCCTCAGTCGCAGCGCAACCGCAGCGCGGTCTGCCGCCGCAGCGGGGCAACTCGTTCGACGCGAATGCCGTTATACTCAAGCAGAACTTCGATCTGAATCCCGATGGCTCCTATCAGTACAAGTAAGCTATTAATTATTGATGATTATTACTAATACATGTTGATAAACTTATATTAATACTTCTATTTTTAACTTATAGATGTTAATTATAATTTATTATGTTGAACTTATTGTCTTAAATTTTGTTTAATATAAACTTCTTATATATATATGTTAGACTTTTTTTTATTATTAGTTATTACAACATTTAAATTGTCATACTTATTATATCAATATTGACAAAGCAAACATATTTATATATAATATAAAAAAACAGCCTTTTTAAAATTCAATTTAAACATTTTTGTATACCTTCTGATTCTCTTTTTTTAATTTGCATATTTTAAATATTTATTATATACAGCTTTATTATTTAATATTTAGTATTGTTTATATATATTATTATTATCAACACGTTTTCACTTAAGAAACATTAAATTTTTAATTATTATTAATTCACAACTATATCCACAATTAACAGCTACGAGACTAGCAATGGAATTCGCGCCGATGAGGCTGGCTACCTGAAGAATCCCGGCTCCCAGTTGGAGGCTCAGGTGAGTTTTGATCGAAGCCCAGTTTCAAGCGCAGCTGCAAAACAAGTTGCAGAAAGTGTTGCCTGCTTTTAGGCGCAGCCATTAAAAGTTACCATAAAAATGTGATTTACTTTGGGTTTGCAGGTGATGCAAGGCTCGTACTCTTATACCGGACCCGACGGCATCCTCTACACCATCACCTACATTGCCGACGAGAATGGCTTCCGCGCCGAGGGCGCCCACATTCCCACCCCGCCGCCCGTCAGCCCCGTCGCCGCCGCCGGGCCACGCAGATTCTTCAAATAAACTGAACTCGACTCGACCAGCTGGCATTATATATAACATTAATTGGATATAAATTGCACGAGGCAGATCGGGGCAGCAGCTCAACATGAAAACACAGACCTCTTAACGTTTCTTCACCGCACACATCCTCTCTTCATCCTTCGATCCTTCATCTTTCCACACTCACATCGCTCTGTGTGTGTATTTATGCATTTCAAGCTTCCAATCCAAGCCAATCCAATTCAATCCAACCCAATCTCTTCATCTACCTAGCGCCTAACGAATTGTGTAAAATATATATGTTTTGTACATTATGTAAGTTTGATTGTTAATTGTCGTACGACAAAGCAAGCTTTGCAATAAAACGAATATTGCTCAAAAATGTATTTTGTTTATACAATTGAATAATTTCAAAGTCGAAGTATATCCCTTACTTTTTAGTTGTGCATAAATTCAAGCGTATCTTGCAGTTAGAGTCTTCATTTAATGATAGCAAGCATAAATAATTTTTCATATTTTTTAAAATTATTTTCTTGGTTTAAACAGCTTATAGAATTTGAAATGCAAAGACTGTACTATTCAAGTCTACGCTAGATAAATTCCTAGATAAATTCTACAAATATATTTTTATGGTAAATAAGTTTAGTTAACTACAATCTAATCCCTTAGCTAACAGCTCCTTACGAAGTTCTTTTCACATAAATAGCCCTTAATTTTCATAGCCTTCTTCTAGGCTGGGCGAATAATTATTCTCATTTAACCAAAAATAATAGCTAATATGCGTTGTATTCTAAAAGCTGTTTTATAATTGACAGACTGAAATTTTTGTTATTTAAATAGCTTATATTATTTTAATTTTCATGCAACTAAAAAATATCCTTAAGCCTAAATTGCAATCCAAGGCAAACTTCAGCAAAGTCAAGCAGGACATTGCTTTGCTCATAATCTGTTATAGGGAAAAGTTAAGTTATCTGTGATTTTTTTAAAGTGTTATCATTAAGTAAAAGCAAGTTAAAAATGTTTTTTTTTGGAATGTTCTTTATTTACACACACAAAGCGAACATTAAATTGTGCCTTGACGCAGTGGCTCCTCGACGGGTGTTTCAAGGAGCTGGCTGCAGGATTGTTTAGCGTCCCCAGCCGCCACCCCAGCCGCCGCCGCCCCAGCCGCGATTCCAGCCGCCACCCCAGCCGCCATGATGACCCCAGCCGCCGCCGCCCCAGCCGCCGCCGCCCCAGCCGCCGCCTCCCCAGCCGCCGCCGCCCCAGTGCCGCGCCTCCCGTTCGCCCTCGTTGGCATGGGCCGCTCCCTGATCGGCCACGGTCAGCAGATCGATCTTGCTTGCGGTCTCCTCCAGTGGCTGGGCATAGCTGTAGGCGATGCAGAGCGCGCCGATGAGCGCCAATAGTGTTAGACGCATCTTTCCTGAGTATCCTTTTTTTAATGTGGCTTAAAAACTTTGTTTGCTTGCTTCCAAGTTGGCTGCGAAACTGATGTTCTTGGCCAGAATCTGGCGGCCTTTTATTTGGCTTCTAAGTGTCAAAGTCAGCGCCGGCTGACGAGTTCTCGGGCCTGTTCTCACACACAGCTCCTAATTCGCCGTGCATATGGCAAGCACATACAGATTTCATATATGTGCATCTATATACATTTAATATATATCTGTATATATATATATTTAAAAAAGGGGGCCTTTGTTTTGAATTAGGTTTTTTTCTGATTGCATTTAAAGGCAGGTATTTTTACTTTCGCAATATTTGTTTATTTGCTTATTTGTTTATCATGTGAGGCCGGGTTATTAAACCTGATTTTGTTGCTGTTCTATCCTAAAAGCTGTGCATCCCACAAATGGACCATATTTATTGCCAATTTATTGGTAGCTGGAGCAGCTTCTATGCAAATCACAAGTGGGCGTGTGTGTAATCTATGTGTGTGTGTGTGTGTGTGTGCTAAGTGATCTTATTTATTGTGAATGTCGGGCAAGTAAATGGAGTACACAGCAAGAAGAAGAAGAACATGTGTTATGTGTTATTAAATCAAGTTTCTGCCAAATATTCGAAATGCATTTGCATAAATTTTAATAAACGTTAAAAATGATCACTTAATTGTTAACAATTAAGTGAGGCAACTAACATATACCCTGTATTCAAGCAGCAGCTATTTTTGAGTATTTTGATTTTTTTTATTGGTAATTCAAGTTTTTAAGCATGGAAAAACCCATGAGTATCGTAGCAGAACATTTATTTTCTGAATGTCGAAAATTTAAAACGCTTGCAGACATATTTAATAAGTTGGAATAAGATATCTTTAAATATAAAAAATGTTTTTTATACAACAATTAATTTAACGACCAACATATTTTATATTAAAACACAACTTCTTTCATATGTTAATCTTTCAACACACTCATTTATACTTTCTCAAGTATTATAGCGTTGCCAGACTTTTACAAATTGAACAGCTAAATTGGCAGCACTGCATAAACTGATGAACTGTCGTTGAATTTGCAATTAACTCTTAAGTGCAAACAAAAAATTTATATTTAAAATAATCAAACATAAAATAATATACGGATTAAAATTGAATTTATTTATAACTGAAAGAAGCTGTTCAATAAAATATAATAAGCTGTAAAAAGGATTGCTGAAATTCGTATGGATATCAAAGACGTAATTGTTTTTTGCAATGTTCTTTATTTACAAACAAAAAATTAACAAAATTTGCAATGTCTGGAGACGCTGTGGAGCGTTGGCAGCTGCTGTTGTCGTCGTTGTTGGCTTTGACAGGCATTAACGGCCCCAGCCGCCGCCCCAACCACCGCGACCACCCCAGCCGCCGCCGCCCCATCCACCACGTCCGCCCCAGCCGCCGCCGCCCCATCCACCGCGTCCGCCCCAGCCGCCGCCGCCCCATCCACCACGTCTGCCCCAGCCGCCGCCCCACTGCCGAGCCTCGCGTTCTCCTTCATTAGCATGGGCTGATCCTTGGTCGGCCACGTTCAGCAGATCGATGCGAGCGGTGTCCGGCTCCGCTTCGGCCTCGGGCCCGGCCAGGGCATAGCTGTAGGCGAGGCAGAGCACGCCGATGAGTGCAAAGAGTGTTAAGCGCATCGTGGGATTCCTTTTTTGGGTTAATTGATTTCTTGGTTAATTGTGGCTTGAAGCTTGCTGGTTGACTGATGTTCCCAACGTAATTTCAGCGGCCTTTTATTTGCCTGTCTAAGCCTGTCGAGAACCGGCTGAGCTGACGTTCCTGTTTGTCGTACGCATCACCTAAATTTAAGTGTCATATAGTACTTAAAACCACAAGGCAGATTAGAGGGGCTTTTTTCTGTTTTTTTGTTTAACCCAGGTATTGTTACTTTCACGCTGTTTGTGTATTTATTTATCGGCATCAAGATTATTACACTTGTTATAACTGCGAGTTGTTTTGTTTTTTTTTTTTGATCTCAGTCAAACAAAGTCCAGCCCGAAAACTGCGCCAATGTGGAGCAAATTTCAATTAATTAATCTGACAGCGCAACAGTGTGCGAAGTCTGCCTAAAAAGTTACTGCAGTGTTGTAAAATGTGCCTAAAAAAGAATGTACGCTGTTCGCTAAACTGTTAGCTATGCCAAATATGCACACTATGCCGTTCGTACTATGTAAACAGAATACTTAAGTATATTTAAAATCGTGTCTCCAAAAACAAACACTCAAAATGGCAAGTCATTGTCTGAGATCTGCTGATGCATTTGAATGGAACGTTTAGTTCTGTTGACACTAATAGATATTTCACACGAATTTAAACGTCAAAATATCATAATAAATTAGCCGAAACGTAAAAACCAAATTATTTAGCTGATCTCAATATGATGAGCATGCATATGTGAACAGAAATAAACGAAAAAAATACAACAAATATTTTTTCAAAACTCGTTTTCTCACAAGAATTAATCACATATGATACAATTGATATAAGCCGTTCTTTATTTGATTTGATTAAGCGCTAATTAGCATATTAGAGATTAAAGTTTGCACATTTAGTTGCATCTGATGAATAATTTAAGCAAAGTGTTGAATTCGACCTATGTGAACTTAGTTTGGCCACGAATTTTGTTTATCTTCTCGTGATTTTGTTTATTGCTTTGCCTTTGTCAACTGTGAGTCAACTGTGAATCATTGGGCAGTAAAAACTGCTCTATGAAGTTCTTCAAATTAATGGCACTGCGCACTAAAACGATTAAAACTTTTTGTACTTGGTTTTATTTATTAATGAGCACAAAAATAAACGAAATCTCGGTCGCGCGCTTAGCGGCCATAATATCCACCACGACCGTAGCCACCACGACCATAGCCACCACGACCATAGCCACCATGTCCGTAGCCACCGCGTCCATAGCCACCACGTCCATAGCCACCGCGACCGTAGCCACCTCCGTATCCACCACCGCAACAGAAGGCTCTGGCCTCGCGACCCGCTTCGTTTCCATGCTCTTCACCCTGATCGGCCAGGCTGAGCAGTTCATTCATATTATTATCCAGGACATTATCGTCCAAGGGCAGCGCATAGCCTAAAGCTAGGCAAGCAGCTCCAACAAGCAACACTAGGGTTAGGCGCATCTTTAAGCTCGGCTCCTCGGTTTGTCAACTAAAGCTCCGTACTGATGCTATCTATTACAATGGCAGCGCCTTTTATTGAAATCTCAGCTAGATTAATTGATATTCTAGCTTCGTGGAAAAGCTAATCATTTGACAGCACATGTAATTAATTTGCCTCTAGGGTGATTTAAGCCCTTAACAGAATGCCAGCTCATTTCCTGCCGAACGTTGCTACTAGAAGAGCTCCGACGACACTCAAAAAACCCCAAAATTTCCTCTAAAGTTCACACAAATAATTATTTAATTATTGCTTACTTAAATGTAATGATATTGTTTTGTAAAAGTCAAATTACAGCTTAAGAAAGTTCAATTTAAACTTAACATATGTTAACAGCAAGCATTAACAGTGCCCTTTCGAGTTAATATGAATTAACATAACCAGTGTTAGCAGTTTGGCGGATTTCGTTACATTTTAAATGCAGTGTCTGTTACCAAGGATTTCTGGGCTCCTTGCTGTTCGTCTGGCCAACGACCAAACAAATTGCCAGCAACATGCATGTAACTGAATTTCTCGGTCGAACTAATCGTCGTAATTTAAATACCCAAATCGGGTTAAAAGTGCAGCAGCGATTTCAAGAATGCGCACAAGATTTGCAGCAACGACGCTGTCAACTCGCAGAGCAGCTGCAGAGGGAGGCCAACGGATTGAACGAGGAGCTGTCGGAGCTGCAGCAGGCGCGTGTCGATGCCGCTCAAAACCAGCGCATCGAGTGGATACAATTGGCGCTGATGCAGAGCGAGGAGGCGGATCAGCAGCTGATCAAGCAGAAGCAGCAGCAGCGTGAGATGTAGCTTAAATTAATTGCCAACAAGTGCAAGTGAGCTTAACAACTTTTGCTTTCAGTGAAAATTCTGAGGCACATCGTCACTCGGAAACAAAGCAGTTTCTGCTCGAGTCTAAACGAGCGCAGCTTTATCAGATTGAGGAACGGAAGGAGCTTCGCCGCCGGGCAGCCCACATGGATATGCTCTGGCAAAAATATCAAAATAAAATAATACAGTAAAATTCAAACCACCCTCGTTCGAGCCCTATTCCTATAAGCTATTATTATATTTAATTAATATCTTTTTCGTATACTCGAAGCTTCAAAGAAATGCCTTGTGTTTATTTGCTTGCACTTAAATTATTATTAATATATTGTTCTTATGCCAAAGAGCGCAAATTGAGTCAGAATCATATTTCTCAAAGTTCGAATATATGAATGAATTAACAAAAAAATAATAATATATGTATGTAAGACGTTCGCCTTTGATATTTCAGTAGCCGATGAAGTCGTTAACTAAACAATATGAGCAGCAAAATTAAGCAAGTGTCTCGCTTGGAACATACCCTGCAACCCAGTAAAGTATCTACTTTGTTATACACCCTAAACAAAAATGTCTTTGCCACAGATTAAAAACCAGTTTTAAATTTCATTTTTCAAACACTTCAAGTGGAATAAAGGAAAGTGGTTGAACAATTAACAATTGGATTATTGCGCCTTGAAATCTGAACCTGTTTCAATTTACGGTTTGTTTTGTTCGGGGCGTCGCCAGAATGATGGGTAAACAAAATCTAGACGATCAAATAAAGTATGTTGTTAAATTATCATTAAAAAGAATAAGATTTAAAACGATAAGTGCACAAGTCCATTTGCTTGGCTAAAACGCATATACCGTTATTGGATGTTGCCCACAACTGTTTAGACATTGTTTTTTGTGGCTGTAGCTGTGATTCCCGCTCCGAGTGCACTGCCAGCCAATTAACACAATTGTGCGACATTCGCATGGGCTGCGCTTTTTAGACAAACTCAATCATGTTTGCCCAATTGCTGTTGGCCCAGTGACTAACTGTTGGCCAATGTGGCGAAATTGCAAAACGAGGGGCGACCCAAGATTTCATTCACTTCATTATGCAATGTTAGCTAAATTTCTATTAACAAAATTTAAATAACTTTCAATACTACAAATGCTATTTATTGTTGTCTGTAGTTTATGCATTTAATTGTTTAGGCACATGCCGCTATTGTGATAGACCTATTGAAAAGATTGAATACTACGTATTATTTGTCATTGATAAATTTATTTGAATGCCCTAGCAGAGAATATTTATATTTTTTTATATGCTATGTAACTTTTGGAAACTAAATTTATATAAGTATTTATAGTATTATTTTGTATTAACAGTTGAGCTATCGTCATATAATTTTGCTAAGGTCCTTCTTTTAATTGCAGGCAACACATATGTCAAAATTGGCTGAATCGAATAACTATATCATAGAAATATTTAAATCAGAAATGAGTTTTGGTATGGGAAACTTTTTTGTTTATTAATATATTTTAATCAAACTTAACAATTCGGATTAATTTTATGATTTGAATCCCTCTGCAAAGTCCCATACAAATCGGCACGCTATATCATATAGCTGCCATAGGAACAATTGGTATAAAGTGGATTTAATATAAAAACTTTTGTGTGCTTTAAATTATCTGAACTAAACTTGTCTATTAATTATGTCATTATGCTCCCAGTATATTTGCAAGATATTTTTAAAATCATTCCATTATAGCATATAGCTGCCATATAAACAATCGCTTAGAATATGTATTTTTGCATAAGAAACTATTTTGTTTCTTAAAATATCCAAACTAAAATTGGCAATTAAAAATGTTGCTATACTCCCAAAAATCTCCAAAATTTTATTTAAATCGGACATCTCTTTCATATACCAGCAATATAAACAATCGCTTAAATATCATATTTTTTCTCGCCTGTAAGGGTATTCGAAATTCGACAACAAAACAACTTTTTTTTCGATTTAAATATTTTTTTTTATTTTTTATAAATGCAAATTGATGTTTATAATACTTTATAAGCAGTTAATTTAAATACGCAAACAATTGCACGTTTTGACAACTCGCGCTTCGGTTTTACCACCAATGATTTTCCCAGTGATAGTTCCAGGGTCTGTTGTAGGTGTAGTAGTAACGGGGATAGTAATCATAACTGTACCAGGGCTGCCGCCAAGGGCCGAATAGAAAGCGTGCATTGCGCGCTCCTTCAACGGCATGCGTATTGTCCTTGTTGTCGACGTCCGCGAGGGTGATCTCAGGATCCGCCTTGAGCACCGGCGGCTGCTCTGGGTCCTGTTGAGTCTGATCCTGTTGAACTGGCTCCAGTTTAGTTTGATAAAACACCTTTGGCGATGGCTGCTGCCAGCCGTAAGCCAAGCTGATGCCAACAAGAACGAGCACAACGCTGATATTCATTCTGGCCAAGAAGAGATGAGAACTGTTTGACATCTGGTAGCCAGCGGGCACTTTTATAGGCCTGCAATTCTTGCACTTTGTATTTCTAATTAGATTTATTTGCACCCATCGCAATTTCGCAATTCTTTCGTTGGTGGACAGACACTCAGTGACTCGGCATTCTACAGGGCTTTCCAGAGTGTAATGCTAACAAGAATTGTTTACCTTGCACACTCAGAGATAAACAAAACTGAGACAGTAGCCGCAGCTCTTAGATCTATAATCTATAGCCTATAAACAAAATTATATATTGCTCTTAAGAGTCAATAAAAAGTATTACTTATCCTAATGCCAATCAATTAGCGGACATATGTGAAATCCGCGCTTTAAGCCACATACTTTTAGGCTGCGCTCATATGTGATTAATTTGCATGCAAATTTCAATTTAAATTATGCAGCCCTGGTACAACATCTGTCGTTTAATTGGTAGCACTTAAAAGATTTAAAGTACTTGGGCTTACTTTTAAGTTCATAAATTTGCCAGTGCTGCCAGCGCATCAAAATTAATCGATTTTTAGTTCATTCAACTCGTCGTTTAAATAAAATTTTTTTCCCTGTTAAAGGCTAAGCCCAAAAAAAAAGTAAATTACCAAAGCAAACAACGCTTGCACTTAGCAAATTATTGTTTAAACAATGACAGCCAGATATTTGCAAAATATTGTGAAAGTAATAAGCACTTTTTTACATGCAGTAATGTATATAAAGTAAAATACTTTTATGCAATTTTGAGCAAATTTTGCATGTCACTTTTTTTGAATAGATTTGCAAGCGTAAACTTAAAATAATTTTAACTTTTTTCATGTTAAACAAATGATTTCTTATTTTTGATTTATTTTTGATTAGCTTAACAGCATAAATTTTAAATACTTATAGAAAGATATTTATATATAACTTTTTTTTACGATCAACAACGTTTTTATTGATAACAATGTTAAGTTTATGGTTTTGTTTTTGGTTTTTTAGTAAAGTTTAACAAGCTTAAATTTAAAATACTATGTTAATAACAAGTTAGCCCAACAGGCCCAAAATGCTGCTCAGCGCTTGAGGATTGGCGCCCCCCGCAGCGCCCGCGGCTCCTCCTCCGTTGGCCACCAAAGGCCGCAGGCTGCTGCCCAGCGCCTGACCCAACAGACCAGCCAGCTGGGCCGCCTGCGCTGTGCTCAGCTGGGAACCGGCGCCAGCTCCAGCGCCCAATCCTGCACCTGGTGTCAATCCTGCGCTGGGATTAGCGCCGATGGGCGACGCGGCGCTGGCAAAGTTGCTGTAGGCGGGTCTATTGCCATAGTTGCCATAGTTGTTGTAGTTGTTGTAATTGTTGTAGTTGGGCCTAGAGCCGTAGTATTGCCCGGGCTGCTGATAGCCACCGTAGTTGTAGTTGTTGTAGCTGGGCCGATAGTAGCCATAGCCCGGATAGCCGTAGTAGCTCTGGGCCAGGCCCGGATAGCCCAAGCCCAAGCCCAGGCCGTAGCCATAGTTGGGCCTGTAGCCATAAACGTTGCCATAAACGTTGCCATAACCATTGCCGTAACCGTAACCGCCTCCACCTCCGCCGTAGTACTGATCCGACTGCACTCCGCCTGCCGCTGCACCACCCGCCGCACCACCACCGCCCGCCGGCGCTGCCAGCGGCACATCGTACAGCGGTCCAGCGCCGCCGAACAGCAGCGGCGACAGCAGTCCCAGTGTGCGTCCCTGCGGTCGGTCCGCTGGCTTGGGCTTGCTGCGCTGTCCGGCGGCCAGGGCCAAGAGCCCGCTGAGCAGGCAGAAACGCGCCGGCAAAAACATTCCGTTCGAGTTCGTTGTTGGTTGGCAACTAAACTCTGCGCATGTGCCAAATTTAGTTTTATACGCAGCCACGCCTTGGACAACAAACTGTTCTTGAACAGATTCCCATAACTGGCAGACCTTCGTCGCATCGCATGTTGCCAAATTGAACGGAAACAAAGTAATAAAAATCAACTCAAAAACGCGCGCAAAACGCGCGCGAGTCGCTTGAGAGTCGCGTCAACGCGTCACGGACTCGTTTTGGTTGCACGCTTTCCAAAGACGCTGCTGCTGACATTGACCTTGCTCAACGTTTCGGCCAATATTATTAGCCAAATAGGTAATCACCAAACAAAAACCACAACAACTATTTGTGGATCCAAACTAAAACTAAAAAAAAATGAAGAAGAAACCGTTTCACACCGTTAACTTCCGCGGGTTTTTCTCGCCGCTTGTTGATCTTTCAGAGAACTTGTTTTCTTTGTAGCGTTATCTGCTTTTAAAGTCGAAATAGAGATCAAATATTTAGCATGCGCTAACAGCTTTAAGTTAACGCAGCTAAAAGTAAATCAATCATAATAGAAATATAAATGCTTTTTTAAAGATCAGCAAGAAATGTGCTTGCCTTAATTCTTACAGGTCTTTTTTTAAATAAACTATATGTATATAATATTGAATTATTTAAGATCTTAATTACTTACGCTTTCTTGTGGCTAGTCAAACTTTCAATCAAAATAAATATATTTATATATAATCCCATTCCAAGACCGAGCTGAGATAAAGTTATTCCCAAATTTAAAATACGCATAACTTGGGCAAATATTGTCACAAATACAAAAGTTATACCTTTTTGGACTCGTTACGATCGAAACTATAAATTGGCATCAAAAATTTACCATCCAAAAATTTGACCCATTTTTGAAAAAATCACAAGGGGTAACATCACAAAAATTGCAAAAATAGGCTAAATTTTAAAATCGAAATTTTTTGATACCATTTAATTGTACAGTTTTTCACCAGTCCGAAATGGCCTAACTTTTCAAAATCCGACTTAATTCGACCAAGTTATGATCGTTTTAAATTAGAACTTAGGATGGTTCTGAAACTTGTAAAGTGCATAACTTGGGTAAATATTGACAGATTGGCATTCAAATCTCTAATTCTAAAATTTTGTCGAAATTTGAAAAAATCACAAGGGGTAACATCACAAAAATTGCAAAAATCGCGAAAAATTTAAGTTCACTTTTTTTAAACGCCAATCGATTATATAGGCCTTAAAGAGTCGAACACAACTTATCTCGCCCAGATCGAACTATATTTGGCCGAGATATACTCATTTCAACATACTCCTTGGTTCCCAGTTGACCCACATATCCTTGGTAATTATACCTTGGATAGAGTCCTGGGGAACCCACAACCGCCAGGTTCTTGTAAAAACGCGAGAATATGGCAAAGAAATATGTATGCTTCTTTTACAGCTTCCCCTGCCCTTGTTCCCCTTTTTTAACTTAAGCTAAAACTCTTTTATCGTCGCAATTGGCGTTAAAAGTTGTCCCTGTGAATACTGCAAAATTGTTACCTTAGAAGTATGCAACAAAATTTTGCACATTTTTAGCAATTTTAGCGACCTTCTGACGATTCTGTTGGCCTGGTAATTTACCTAAAATTTGCATCAAAATCCGACCCCAAAAATGTTACCTTAGAAGTATGCTACAGATTTTTGCACATTTCTGCAATTTTTGGTCGACCTTCTGAGGATTCTGTTCGCCTGGTGCTTTAGCAAAAATTTTGTATGAAAATATTTCTCCTCGGTGGCACAAAAAGTTTGCCTTAGAAGTATGCAACACTTTTTTGCACATTTTTAATTTTTCTTGTCGACCTTCTGACGATTCTGTTCGCCTGGTATTTCAGCTGAAATTTTAAAGAAATCTCGCCAGCCGTAGTAAAAAAAAATTATTTACCCAAAAGTAAAAAAACAAGTTTGAGGAATTTTAATAAATTTGTTTATTATATTTCTCTTTAAATACTTAACATTGTTGTTAACTAAAACTGGTTTTATGTATTTCCTTAAACTTGTCACATTTTATTGTGTTTTTTTATTATTATTTTATTCATCAGAAACGTTTAATAATATTTAAATATATTGCTCTTAAAACTATTAAATAAATTTACTTATAAAATAATTAAAATGCATCTTGGTTACCTGAAATTTAAAGTTTAACATATTTATTAATTGTATATTGAACATTGTTTAAATAAATGAATACTTACCAAAGTTTATTTCCGGGTTTTTCTTGTTGTTCTCCACATTTAGCCATAAAAGTTCTGCAATCTACCAAAATATATATACAAAATAAATGAAGTTAAAGATTATTAATTAATTATAAAAATTAGTTAACTTTTGCATTGCTTGAGATTGTCTCTTGTAATTCTGACGAAACCTCAGAAAATTAAAAAATTGCTTTAGTTTTCTAAGTGACTTTAAGGTATACACTTAATATATACGATACATATATATTCACATACATATATTTCACTGTGGGAAAAAGTTTTAATTAATGAATGCAAATAATATATTTTTGTCATCATGTGATATGCCAATTATTTTTGCCTTATTTAATAGTCAGTTGATGTAAGTCGTCGTTTTGGGGGCTATTTTAGCAACCGGTTTTTCGTCTCATTAACTTGGTTTACGATTTGTTTACAATTATTTCAGCGTTGCGTCAAATAAACGTCACAATTTACGTTTTAATGGGATTTTTTCTTTATTAATGGAATATATATAGCGTGTGCAAAGCGCAGATTGCACTGAGAGAAAAGGGGATGGTGAGTTAAGAAGATAGATTTGAGAAGAAGAAGAAGAGATTCAGCATTAGAAAATATTAAAATTTCAGCTTTAAATTATATTTACAACATAAATTTAATATAAAGACAAGTATTAATGATTATCGTTACATTTTTTTCACAGCCTAAAAGTATGCTTTACTTTTATTCATGCCTTTCTGCATGCTCTATGAAGACTTATTATTCAAACAATAAACAAACTTTTAAAGTTCCTTTAAATTAACATATTTAATTACCACATAAACCAATTAAAAGTTAAATCAAATTTCTACCTAACTCAAGTTCACATATTTTATTAAACCTGTCAATTCAAAAAAGACACTTGTTGTAAGCACAAAAAAAAAGGGAATAAAAACAAATTAACTACTTTCAGTAAATGTATTTTTATTGTAAACAAAACAAAGATGAAGAAGAAGAAGAAGAGGTAGAGGTAGAGAATAAAGGTAGAACGTAATCGTAAACTGCGCAGTTCTGCAAACACATTTGAAAGGTCAGTGATCAGAGCTCTTAACAAGTTTGTGTTTCTTTTTTTATTAATTTTTGAAAACAACAAATCATAACAATAAAAAAATGTATTCAAATTGCTGACGCGCGAAAGCCAAAGCAATGAGAATAAGAAGATGTCTAAAGATGGGGCAAGCAAGGCAACTAAATACCCTGGAAAATAGGTGTAAGCAAATGCCAAAGAGTATTAAATAAATATATGTTGAAATCAATTAAATAAAAGATTATTTTAAACAAGTACTTTTTGAGATACTTTATAAAGAAAACGTTTTCTTTAACTGTCTTTAACTACATATAAATATACTTTAAAGCTGGCTCAGTTTTATTTTCTACAGGGTAAGGCTGAAGTGTATACCCACTTAAAATAGGCTAGTTTTCTTCAACATGCGATTTTTGAGATACTTTTCTAAAAATAACTTTTTATTTAGCTGCTTTTTAAAGATACTTTAGAGATGCATCAGCTTTATGTTAAATTGCCTACAGGGTATTGTCTTTAACTGCCGATAAAATTACTTTAAAGTACACTCAACTCTCTACAGGGTATTATAAAAAACAATATCCCACTTGGAGTTGTATATTTAACACAAAGATACTTTTCTAAGAATAATTTTTAATCAACAGCTGCTTTACTCAATTTTATGTTGAATTCTGTACAGGGTATTCACAAAGTGAGTCCCCAGTTGAAGTAGCACTCGTAGACAATGTGTGAGAAGTTTTTAACTTGGCTCGTTTCGTTTTCGCCGGCTCTTGCCGCAACATGCAACAATGTAGGTCTTTGGCTCTAGGCCAGGCTAACAAATGTGTGCTAAAAACGCTGCCAGACGTCGTCGTCGTTGTTGTTGTTGTTGTTGTTAGACTGGCCAAATTGTCTGTATGAGCGCCTTAGGGGTCCGGGATTTACGCTTACATATTCCAATGAAATCATCAAAAACGAAAAACAAAAAAACAAAAAATACTTAAAAAATAATGATAGCTGGCAGAGTTAATGATTCTGATTGGCAGGATGAGCCAATCACATGGCGCATAGTTCTCAGTGTGTGGGGGGCATCCCCGCCAAATAGCGACGACTATAAAAGATTGCGACCTCGCTCAGAACTCACATAGAAGCAATTGCAAAGCTCAACATGAAACAATTTGTATTATTGGCACTCGTTTCTTGCCTGGCCTTGGCCCAGGTCTGCGCACATCCCGTCGACCAGCTGGACCAGGAACAGCAGCAGCTGACGCTGGAGGATGTGGATGTTGTCCAACCGGCAAATGATGGCGACGGCGCCCGTTTAGCTCGTCACTTTGGCGGCGGCGGCGGTTTCTGCTGCGGCGGCGGCGGCGGCTTTGGACGTCGCGGCGGCTTCGGCGGCGGCGGCTTTGGCAGACGCGGCGGTTTCGGCGGCGGCGGCTATCCCGGCGGATTTGGCGGCGGCGGCTATCCGGGCGGCTTTGGCGGCGGCAGCGCCTCGGCCTCTGCCTCGGCCTCGGCCAGTGCGAGCGGCAACTTTTACGGCAAATAAACTAAGTTCGATTCTTTGATCCCTTTTCTTAAATAAAATTAAAACCAAAACAAACTAAAATGAGAACACGCTTTTTGTGGGGCAGCTGCGACGATCGAGACGCAAATGAAAATAAATCCCATTGTTGACACCTTCCCGGAGCAGGTTTTGCTTTCGACAACAAACAACAACAACAACAATAACAACAACAAAAGCATTAGCATTAGCCGTAATAAACTATTAATCAAACAAACAGCTGCTGGCAACGACAAATATTTATATATTTTTAGCCCCATCCCAAAATATTCCAATGGGCAGCTCCAAATATTCCAAAACGGCAAATTTTTATTAACTTTTCATCAGCTGTTGGCAACTTTTTTTAGGGGCTTGTTTTTAAAAAGCGAAACTGAAACTTTTTGTGAATTATGCGAAATTTGTGAATTCAATTTGCGTCTTTTATGGCTTTAAATAAATTCGAAGTTAAGCGGAAAATGAGTGATAAATGGCTCAGTTATTAGTCACGAATATTTTTGGGATTCAAAGGGATAACAAATTAATATGACTAATATATTATATATATATTACAAAATATATACTACATTTATTTATATAAAGGCTTGTGATAGATAAGTTAGTAAGAAATTATTCATAAATGTTTATATATGACTAGATATGTATATGATAATTAATTATATTTTCAAGACCTATCAGGGAATATTTTCTAATACACAATTATATAGAAAAGATTAAAGAAAGGGTCTTTAATCTTCGGTCTATTTTTTATATATACATATATATATATTTATTTATATTTATAATAATAAAGAATTACTTTTCCGTATTTCATTCTGCAAATAAATAAATATTTACAGTCACAGTCTCGTCATAATTCGTTTAAAATGGAAAGTTGCGAAATCATTTATTTGATAACTCAAATATATAATATTTAATATAAATATATATACACAAATAAATACATATATATATCTGTCAGCCAGTTAGAACACATATTTCATCAGCTTCTTGGAAAGACATCAAAAATGTTCATAAGTTTAGCTAACAAAAATGTTTCTATGGAACTAGAAAAACCTCAGTTGTTAATTGAATTGAAGTCAATTAAAAAAAAAATTATATTCAATAATTAAAGACACATATTAAAGCATTCAACGCCTTATTATTTTTTTATAAATTAGCCAAAATCTTAATAAACTACCGCTTACTAGTGTTTAGTCAAATTTAGGCACATGTCAATAAAGATATATTTATATATAATCCCATTCCAAGATCGAACTGAGATAAAGTTATTCCTTAAACTTAAAATACGCATAACTCGGGCAAATATTGTCACAAACACAAAAGTTATACCTTTTCGGACTCGTAACGATCGGAACTATAAATTGGCATCAAAAAATTACTATCCCAAAATTTGATCCATTTTTGAAAAAATCACAAGGGGTAACATCACAAAAATGGCAAAAATGGGCTAAAATTTAAAATTTATATTTTTTTGATTTGATTTTAGGGAGTTTCACGAGTCCGAAATGGCTTAACTTTTCAAAATCCGACTTAATTCGACCAAGTTATGATCGTTTTAAATTAGAACTTAGGTTGGTTCTGAAACTTGTAAAGTGCATAACTCGGGTAAATATTGACAGATTTTCAAAGTGTTAACTTTTTTAGATTGGCATTCAAATCTCTAATTCTAAAATTTTGTCGAAATTTGAAAAAATCACAAGGGGTAACATCACAAAAATTGCAAAAATCGCGAAAAATTTAAGTTTGCGCTTTTTCGATTCCATTTGATTAAATGAAGATTCCTGAGTTTAAAAAGATACAACTTTTCAAAATCAGACTATTTTCGACCAAGTTATGATCGTTCAAAGTTGTAACTTGGGATTGTTGGAAAACTTTTCATGAAATAAATGTTGTTTCTTTCCTTTATTTCAGTTACAGTCTTCCAGAAAATGCATCTGCTGCCTCCTCAGACAACCCATTTCAAATAAAGCCCCAGCTGAATCACGAACAATAAGTTAAAGCAAATATTTTGCATTTGAGCTTAATAAGAAAATTACACGGAAATAGCTGACGTGTCGGGAATGTGAATCATATACTATATAGAACGTAAGACACTCAGCTGGTAAATAGCCAATTAACGCCAATTAATTACAGATGCGAAATATAACGAGAAATGCATTAAACTAAAAATAGTTAAAAGTATCTAAGCCCATATTTGGCCAGACAGGTTAAAACTTTGGTTTTTAGCCGCTGCTGAGTCACGATTTCCTTGCGCCTACCGCAACAGCAAAAAATGCGTAAGACAAACCGCAAATTAGGACTTTAATCCAACGTTGCTTTGACGTCAGTTTGTAGCGCCCCCGCCCCCAAAAATGAAGGAAATGTTGACGGAGTGCTAATCGAAACGAAAAGATGCACAAACAACAACAAATTGAATTAGTGGAGCGCTCTGTCTGCGATAATAATTAGCGCATAGTGTGAAATGGAAACGTATAAAAACAGATGAGAGCAGCTAAAAGTCAAACAGAACCCAAAGGAACTTCAACAGCAGCACAACAGCAAAACATTATACACAGCATGAATCAAATAATTGTGATCAGCATCGTCCTGGCCGCCGTTTGTGTCCTTGCCCGTCCCGGCAACAACAATCCGTACGCGGCCATCAACTCCGCCGTGGACATCAGCGGGCAGCCCGTGCGGGAGAAGCGCGCCAGTTATCCAAACGATTATTATATCTGCTATCCGAGCAGCGTCGTCTACGGGTATCATGGCCTTCCCAATACCCTCGAGTCGCATCGTCGCTCCGGCGAGTCGGAAGGACCCAGCTTTGCCGCCTCGTACGCAAACTCCTTCGAGGCGCGCAAGGATCGCGCGGATCGCGAACGCGCCGCCTACACGGACAGCTTTGGCAAATAGTCGCAGTTGACCAACTAACTAAATAGGGTATTTAATATTTAGTACATTCGCACAGGTTTAGTTCCTTAAGTTGTTCATTATTTATTTATTACAACTATGTGTTATTTATGTCTTAACATAAGCATCATATTAAATTATAAACAAAATTGAATTCAAGGCATTTTTATTTGTTTCTTTTGCTGGGGGGATTAATACAGGGTAGACAATTAATGGGTACTTCGTTTCATAGGCAAACATATTTAATTGCAAACACATTCTATCTATCTAATAATATATCTGCATATTTTTATATATAATAATAATCTATCTGTATTTTTTTATACTTTTTAGCTGTTTTGAACTTGATATTTTTTACAGCATTTACAAATGTTTTCCCTTCATATAAAATAATAAAAAACTAAGCCGATAAAGATCTGAAATATGATACTTTAGACTCACTTTCTAGCTGACTCAATAAGATGAATCATCTAACACAGAAACAAAGGTGGGTTAAGAAAGAGACAGAGAGAGGAAAACAAAAAAAAAAGGTTCCTTAATACCAAATTCTTTTAAAGATGTTAGGCAAATTGTTTATATTTATTCATATCTAAACTACTTTTAGTATTAACTCAAATATTCCATAGCAAGATCGAAAGCACTTAAAGCTGAACTATTTCAGAGTATTTGTTATTTAACCAGCAAATAAGCTTAGGCTAGACTAAAGTGTTATAAAGATTAAATAAACAAACAGATTTTAGCTAGATTTGTGAACTATATTTCACACTAAGCCACACAAAGATTCTTTATTCAATATAAAACAGTTGGAAGACTTCTCAGCTGAGCTACGTGATGTTTGCTGTGTAGCTAAAAAGCTGAAAACATTTCACATATATGCTAAAAACTCATAGCTTGCGATAGTTCGAGATGAACAGAAAAGGGTTTACATGAATGAACAAAGATATTGAATAATAATTACAAATAATTAAAATTACAATAAAAGCAACAATTATGCAAAGTAAAAAGAAAACTAACTAAAAGCTGAACTATTTAACATGGTAATAACATGGAATAAACAGAGAAGCTTGTCTTAGCTAACTTAACTGTTAATATAAATCCAAAATATATATGCTTTATAGATGTCTTCTTCTACTCATTTTAATACTTGACATAATCAAGAGCATTAATAACAAATTAAATTAATTCAAACTAAAAATCATAAGCTACTTGATTATAATATTCATTATTCCTTAAAAGGTTATACATATTAAAAACAAATTCATTTATATTGACAAATAATCCAGCAAAGACAAAGCCGTCAATTGTTTGAAGCAACCAAACTGGGTTTATAGCACTTTTAACTTTAACTTAAGGCCAGCAAAGGCATCAGCCAAAGTCAAACTCAGATTTATATATTTAAACTAAAACCCATAAATTGTTATCTGCTTTGCATAGAAACTAAATCAAGTCTTAATTATGAGTCACAATCAGAAAGCTGCCGCAAAATCAGCTGCATACTTTCGGGCATGCGCCGCTAAACAAATCGAGTTCGTTGCCTAAGTCTTTCGTTTGCCAAGCGCAAGAAAGAAAAAACCGTTACAAGCAGAGCACGGCGCGCATTTCACTTTGGCCAAATTGGCCGCCAATTCACCACAGCGACAAATCGTAATAGCCAAAAAAATAAAAAAACAAAAATAGCTGTAGACACTTAGCACCTTATTTGCGGCTGGCATTAGGCAAAAAAAGATGTGCGAATTGTTTATAAAGAGATTACAAAACGCAGACGCTTCGCTCTGTGCGTCGCTTTATATTTGGACTCTGTCATAAAAGCGCAAAAAGACTCACTATTTTTTTTTTGTTTATGGGCCCGCAAAGTTGGCCAAAAGAAAGTTTTGACCCAGCGCCCGCATAAAAGGCGACTCCGGCGTGCAGCAAGCAAACAGTTATCCAACGCCAACGTTAGCAATATGAACTCGTACACCAAGAAGTCCTTGCTGCTGCTGTCGCTGCTGCTGCTCGGCAGCTGCCACGCCCAGCCAATCAAAGAACAGCAACAACAACAGCAGGTGCGGGAACAGCGTCAACTCAAAGGCAGCGCAGCTGCGGCGGCCGAGGCGGATGTGAAGATGCTGGCAAGCGGCGCTGGCAACATGACGCCGGCCAGCATGCCGATGGGCGGACTCTCGATGGGCGGACTGGCCATGAATCAAATGGGACTGGCTCGCTATCCCAGCTTTCCGGGCATGATGTTTGGCGCCGGCGCAGCGCCTCTGCTGGGCATAAATGGAATGCCTGGAGCTGCGGGTCTCTCCGGTTTCTCTGGCGGTCTGCAGGCAAATATTGCCAACGCTTTTCCCGTTGATCCCAGCATGAGCCTGGGTCTGGGTCTGGGTCTGCCCAACGCGGGCTTTGGCCAGGGTATTGGAATCGGACAAGGACAAGGACAAGGTCTAGGACTTGGTGGCTATCCCGGCGCTGGCTTCATGTACGGCAATCCTTTGTATCCCAGTCAGCAGCTGGGCGCTGGCTTTGGCCCGCAGCCGCCGCTGGACAACTTTGCGGCCCTGAACAACATTATTGGCATGGCGAATGCGCAGGGATTGGGCCCAGCTCCGGGCGCACTCTACGGCCAGCCCCTGACAGGAGCCTACTTTGGCGGCGATGCGGGCGGCGCAGGACTCTTGGAGCGCATGTCCATGCGCAGCTATGCGCCTGGCTTCTGAGCGGGGCTTACTTAATTTATTCAATTCAACTATTTATTTAATTTATTTTATTTAGCTAAACGAAAATATATTGCACGAACATTAATTAATTGTATTTTTTGCGGTTGCCCATTGTGGCCCACTGGAAGAGTTGCATGCGCTGCTGCTGCTGCGGCGACTGTGGCTGCAACTGTTGCTGCTGCTGCTGTTGCTGCCACTTGGCGGGCGGCTTGCCGGACAAAGTGTAGGCGCCCTTGCCCACAAAGCGCGTGGGCAACGCGCCCAGCCGCATGTTGTAGCCAGGTGGCAAACGCAATCGTTGTTGTTGCAACTGTTGCTGCCCCAAGCTGCTGCTGGCCAGGCACATGCACAGTAGCATTAGCAGCAATACAATTTTGTGGCACATCTTGTCGAGAACTGTGGCTGCAACAGCGCCTGGCAGCGGCTTTTATGCAACTGCAACTGTGTCAACTGGAAAGTGGGCTAACTGGGATTAGAGCTGCTAACTGGTTTTGCTAGTCGCGCATATTTCACACTCGGCCACATTCGGTGTCAAGTGCAAGGCTAAAATGCAGGCGCAAATATTGACCCAACACTCGCCAACAATTTGTCAGCCACTTAAACAATTGGCAATTGACTCTTTCGCTTGCCAATTACCTGGGCCAGAAAGTGAAATTGAGGCTGCCATTGTCCAGCTGCGCACAAAGCCACATGCTGTTTTTAGCCGGAAAAAAGCGATATTAACCCTTTGACGCATTGAGCACATTTTTATGACTTTGGCAAAGTCTGCAGCTAATTGTTCACATTTATTGCGGTTACAAATCTTGTTAACTACCTGCATATGGTTTTTTTCTTTTGCCTAATGACTGACAAAAGTTGACAGCAGGCAGCTTCTAAATTTTATTTAGCTGTTTACCTGTTTACATAAAAATATTCTTCTGTTTTAGCCAACAGAATTTTGTGTAACATTAATAACATATGCTAAAAAAGATTCCAAGTCCTAATTTATAATTTTAATTTAAGAAAATACTTCACGAAAAATTTTGTTGATGAAAATTCCCACAAAATGTTTCTTGGTTTTATATTAAAAAAAGCTTCCACTAAAAACTTTTGCTTCCTTATATTAAAAAACACAGCTACAAAAAGTTTGCTTTAAATTTAATTTTTGTCATTTTCATTTAAACTTTTAAATATTTAAAATTAAGATGATATTTTTTGAATATTTCTAAATAAGTTGTACAAATTAAATAAAAGCTATTGAATTAGTAGAAACAAATAGGAAAGAAAACAAGCTAAAAACTTGCAACAAAAATAAATAAAAATTGTTCTAGTTATTAAAAAAAAATAAAAATTAAAAATTGTTAGATTATTTTTAACTGTACTATTTATATTTTTTTTTATATTTTTGTTCTTTGAAATGCATTTAAAAATATATTTTTACTACTTTTGCTTTTAACCCTTTTTGAATTCACTTAACTTCTAGTTTAAATATAGATGGGTCTTATTTCAATAAAACGTTTTTCCAAAATTAACTGATGAATAGTTTACTTAACACTTAAATATAAATATATATTTATTTTTATATTTTTATGATAGTTACAAATGTTACTTAACTTGTTATTAAATATGCATTAAGAAACTGATTTATGACACTTTTGTTGCTGCTGCGGAGAGGATTAAAAATTGACCTGAGCAACATTTTTACCTAAGAAAGATCATTCATAAATATGGTGTGCGTGTGTGTGTGTGCGAGTGTGTGTGTGTTTGTTTGAGGCAGGTATGACACAGTTAATCTGTGAGTGGCCCTAAAGACATGTGAAGCATGCAAAAGGTTTTTGTTTTTCGTCTATTTGAACAGCAATCCCAGCTGACCCAGCTGAGGTGCCACACATATATAAAAGTGCGTTGCATGCCACACGTTGCAACAGTTTGTGATTGAAGGCGACACAAGTAGGACACTCAAACAAAATGCGCTTCGTATTTGGCATTAGTTACACATCGGCGACTTGCGGAATGGGCCTTTGGCTGCGGCTGCTGCTGCTGCTGCAACTGCTGTGGCAGCAAGCCGAGGCAATGCCCTGGTGGCGCCACAACGACGCCAGCTACGACGCCAGCCTGGATCCGCTCGTCTGGTCGCGCGCCTTTGTCCAGGACACCGTCCGCAAGCCGCGCATCAGTTTGCCCCAAATCCCGACGACGAATCCAATTCAAATCTGGCGCAGGAACAGGATCAGCAGCAACAACAACAACAAAAACAACAACAAGAGCAACAACAACAACAACTTTAGAAAATATGTGCGACGGCATCGCAAGCGGCTGCTGCGACATGAAACTGGCTGTTAAAGCCAATCTGCCAATCAGCTGCCAATTAACACTCGCAAGGCTAAAAACAGACTTAAAAAGAAAAAAAAATAACATGTTTTTTTTTATGCCACCAAAAAAAGTGCGTTAACCAAAATGAGGCCTGGCAAACGTGTTCTTAAGTGCAACCAGCTGCAGCCAACTATCTGACAAGGTTTAAAGCCGAACCGGTTCAAATTAAATTCTAAGCAAAAAAAAAAATTAAGCTTTAATTGAACCACATTTTTACAATCAAAAACAAAAAAAAAATATGCAAATCAATTCAGATTTTCTGAATTTTTACAGTTTACATTTTAGGCTAAACAAAAAGACATCTTAATTAAAGTTTTAAATATTCATTAGAATTAAATTTAGTTAAGTAATTAAAAATATGTATATATAAATTTAATTAAAAATAAATAAAATAAAAATATAACAAACAAAATCTGTGTTTTTAAATGTAGAATTAGAAATAAAAAATTCACAAACCAAATAAAAAACTTGGACTTTGGTTTAAGCCCTAAGCCAACAACTTGGCCAAGGTTTCTAGACTAGTTGCCTATATCTTCTTGTCGCCTTCTCTCTCTCACTCTCTCTTACCTTCTTTATCACATTTTGCTTATCAAGTGCTTCGATTAGCAAATCTTTGCGTTAACTGAACAAACATTGGCTAAGGTCAATTGGACAACATTTCAAGACCAGGCTGCGATCAGGCGGTAAACACAACGGCAAACATGATGTAACCAAGCCTATCAGCCAAGAGCTAAAGACCTAAGCAAACTACAAATCCAGAGCCAGAAGCTAACCCAACCCAATCCATTTCTAAGCCAAATTATTGGCAGCCAACTTTTAGATACTCTGTTTACAACAGCTTGGGAATTATGTTTATACTATAATATATATTGTTAAATGATATTATTTTATAATATAATATATATTATTTTAAAATTAAAAATTTTAATTAATCAACTAATAGGAGTTATTTTTGGTATTTAACAATAATTATTAATTAAATAATATTTTTTTTAAATATTTATTTATTTTTTACCAACATTTATAGAGCATAATTTTCATATTTTAAATGAAGAAAAATGATTAAAAAAATAATAGTAGTAAAAACTTTAATCCAAAAAAAATTAAACCAACATATATTTACACATACCTACATTTCTCTCTGTGTATTAGCACACACCACACGTCACTAATATACCCGTTTTATCCCGTCAAAAATCAGACGTAAAAATTTTGTATGAATGAAAGTTAATTTTTGGTAACCAAAGTCGCAATGTGGACACTTTAAATTAGCGGCATGAGCCACGCCCAGGTCCAAACCAACGAAGAGGCGTCAAGCTGGCCATAAGAAGTGCCTCTCCATATATAAGCCCAAATCGCAGCTAGTTGAGATTAAGTACAAATCAGCGAGCTGACCAAATAACCACCAAGAAAACAAAATAAACCAAATCCAACTAAAATGAAGTTTCTCAGCTCGTTTCTTCTGCTCGTTGTTTGCGGCTTCCTCAGCAGCTGTTGGGCAGCTCCTGTGGAACTGGAGCTGGTGCCGCTGACGCTGCTCGACGTGAACGAGGACTTGGCGCAGCAGGCGCCCGAGGCGGACGGCGAACGGTTAACACGAGGATTGGGCTTGGGCGGCTTTGGCGGCGGTTTGGGCGGAAAGTTTGGCGGCATCGGCGGATTTGGTGGACACGGATTTGGCGGCGGCTTTGGCGGACACGGCTTCGGCGGCGGCTTTGGACACGGTCTGGGCGGCGGCCTGGGCGGCTTCAAGGGACTGTTCAACAAGCACTTCTAAGCCGCAAATTTCCTTTATTTCTTAAGACTAGTTTTATATAATTAATAAAAATCAAAGAGGCCAATTAAAAGTTTTGTGTTTGGTAAATCGGATTTAAAGCGCCGTAAAATTGCAGCTCCGGCTCCGCGGGGGCGGGCGTCGTGCTGCGCAAGAGTGGGCGTGGCCGCTGGGTGGTGGGCTGCCAGCGATGAAGCACATGACGCAGTTGACCCACAAAACCACGCCACAGATTAAACGAAGGTTGATGAGCTGAGGGAGGAAATAAGAAAGAGTATTTAAGAGTGCTTAAAGTGGTTGTGTGTAAACTTTAAACTCACCCACAGCTGGTGGTGCCACCTGAGCATCGAATTCGAGCTCACTTAAAGCACAGCTCCAGCCTAAAATACCCCACAGCAGCAGCAAAAGGCAAATTGTGAATCGCATCTTTTTGGACCCAAATCAAAACTGAGCCAAGTCGAAGCCATTTATAAGCACAAATTTGCTGGTTAGTCGCCGTCCACTTTCACGTCATAAAGCGCGAACAATCCCACGGCCAAAGATCTTGCCCAATCATAGCAAATTTAAGGGTTTTTTGTTTTGGTGAATGCTCGACATAAAGCTACCCTGTACTTGCAGAGAACTTTCTCTTAAATCTTTACTTAGCCGCAAGCTTGGTAAAAGTTTGCCTAAATGAAGTTTTCTGTTATTTTAACAGATACTTATAAAGTTACTTAAGTTTAAAGCTGACATTTGTTTTTTTTTTTTTTTTATATAATTTATTTTACAAATTTATAAAGGGAATAAAGAATCTTAAATATTTCTTAACTCGTATGCTTCTCAACTATCTGTATGCCAAGTTTTGTCTCTCCAGCTTTTATGTACTAATAGTTATGGCCAAAAACCCAAAAAATAGCTATCGATTTTTATCGATTTTAATGAAACTCTTTTTAATTTAAAAATTTCTTTAAATAGGCTAAAGCTACATTTGATTTAGGTATTTACATTCCAAATTTAAAGTCTCTAGCACTTATAAGACTCTTTTTATATAATTATAAAAACAAAGACTTATATCGATAATTATCGATAATCGTTTTTTATGCATCTATATACTTTTCACTATCCAAGCTGCCTCCTCGCTCACCATTTTTGCACCACACACAATCCCTACTACTTATAAGTACAGGGTATTAAAAAGCACATCAGTTGCCTTGAGCAACTTTTTTATAAAAATCACACATTTATTGAGGCTGCATCAATTGCTTATCGCGCACAATGGAATATCACAACATTTACAAGATTTATCAGCAGACTTTTCAGCCAACTTTTAAGCCAACTTTTTAGCCAACTTTTAGCCAACTTTTTAGCCATAGTAGCCAAAGCCGCCGTAGCCGCCGCGAACGCGGGTCCGAGTGCGCGTCACGGTCCGCGTGCGTTGATAACCACCGCCAAAGCCGTAGCCAATGCCAATGCCACCACCGTAGCCACCTCCAATGCCACCACCGTAGCCACCGCCGTAGCCACCGTAGTAGGGCGGCGGTGGTGGACCGAAGAAGGGCGGCGGCGGTGGTCCAAAGTATTGACGCACCTTGCGAGCGCCCTGCTCCACTTGAGAGTTATCCTCAGCGGCGAGCAAGGCTGTAACTGCTGCTCCTCCCTGCGTCTCCTTTGGCTGCTCCTCGGCGGCGGCGCAGATCAGCGCACAGATCCCCAGCACCAGACAAATCTTGACGTATTCCATTTCAGCGCCCAATTCGGTTAGCCACTAAAATTGTGCGGCCAGCGGCGACCGAATTTATAGCCAAATATTTTTTTGGGTTCATTGGCATTTTTCGACTGTCATTGAAAGGTTTTTTCTTGCCTCTTTTTCAAGTGGCAAGCAAAACTAATTATGGCTAAGACTTTTGAGCGCTCAAGTTGTTTACTTGAGTCTGAAATTGACCCAATCTTCGGGCGGGCCAAAATAAGTGCTGTTGACAGATGCGGAAGTCGGCACAGTGGGCAAAAATTGAACAAACTGTGGCGAATTTTAACAGACAAGACAAACAATCAGACGAGAGTTGACCTTTGAGCTGTCTGTATCTGTATCTGTATCTGTATCTGTATCTGTATCTGTATCTGTATCTGTATCTGTATCTGTATCTGTATCTGTATCT
>SCDZ01001082.1:0-14500 GCA_004143845.1 Drosophila lacertosa | reverse complement strand
TTTCACTTTGATTACTGAAGGTGATGCTCATGATACGATCTTGAACAAATTAAAAGAAATAATACAAATATTGCAAAGAATTTAATGGAGTTATGCTAGATGTGCACTTATTCTAATGCAACTAAACTAATATTTTTCGAACAAAATAGCGTTTCGCTGCATAAAATATGCATTTTTGCGCAGTTATCTACCATGTGCAGTTAACTATAGGCCCAGTTAAGCACATTATACTGTATGAACATAAAAACATGACGAAAATTAAAATTGCTATTTAAACTGACACAGTCGGCCCCCGCTATTTCTTCGTTTTTGCTAAATGAATACAAAAATCCTTTGCTTACGCACCATATTGGTGAGTACTAATAAATATGGAGATTAAATTGAATTGCTATGCATATATCATAAAAAAATTAAGAGTTTATCTAATGCGGGTTAATATGACTATATACTAAAATTTATTTATGCTCGATAGTAGTGATATTCCATATTATAAACTTTTGATAAACTATTTGGATTTGGATTTATCATATATCCTTTGTTTTCTTCCTTACTAATGTGTGCTTAAAAACGATTTCCCAGCAACAATGAATATTTTATTTAAGGCTTAATATTTTATTGGCTCTTTAATTCATATTCTTTTTTGAATTTCGAACCTTAATGTTTGCAATTGCAATTTGTTTGGGGAAAATACGTAGCATTAAATGTTCTTGTATGTAAAATTTAAATTGCAATCGACTATCAATAGATAACTACAATTAAAAACATATGTTTGCAAGTTGCCCCTTTGGCAACTCTATCTTGTAAGCTAATTGAAAATTTTTATGTAAAGAGAAGCTTTACTAAAAGCTTTCATGTAAACCGAAGTCATACACATTTGCATTTATATTAATAAAGAACTTCTAAAAGAGAATTGCAAGAGATAAGAAGTGATCGCAGCATCGTCATTGGGTAATTTAATATATTATAAATAATATATATATTATATTATGTTATAATTAATATACCCCTCCGGAGTACGTCTGGAACACAATTTTTATCAGACCTTTAGAACTAAGTGTAATGTGACATTTTTAAGCTGAAAAAACGGTGACCCAACAACTCTAGCGTACCGTATATCAAACGAAAACTGACGTTTGACGATGAAAGCAACATAAAGTCTCGAAAATGTGCTACTTTTCTTTTTGTCCATTCAGCAACTGAAAAGACACGGTCCACCGGGACCAGAGCCAGACATCATTATTGTCATCGGCTCGGTATTTTTTTAGCAGTTTCGAAAGGTTAAACATTTTAAATTTCTTGGTTTCGTGTTTATACCTTCGCCAGAGCTAACATACGTTAACATCAAAATTTAATATAATTCTCGACAGCACTTATCCAAATTGACGATGGCTTCCTTAATAGCTCAGCTCATGAAATATCGAGGGCTAATCTTTTATAAGAAAATGTTTACTGATTGTTAGATTCGTCCGTTTATTTTCATGTATAGATAGATTTTTAATCCAAGCCTTGCTTACCAAAATAGGCATTGTTTGACCATTTTGTTAAAAGCCACACTTTAAAAAAATGACGCTCCAATTATATGATATATGCTATAGCTTTGTCTTTGTTTGCTTTATTGTTTTTAATACATCAAGTATATCCGTTTCCACTCCACGAATTTTGTTATTATCCTACTATAACCACTTTTACTTGGACACCTCAATTGTATGAAAATGTATTATTCATCGATTATCGCACTTTTGAGGCCGTCAAGCAGCCGTATTCGACACAACAAAACATAACACGTCAAGCATATATTATTATTTATTTTAGTTTCAAACGAACGAACGTTTAGTAGCTTACTTTCATTTCTTCACAGACAAAATAAAATTGTAAAAGAGATATTTTCAATTAGTGGTAAGTCGAGGTGTCAATTTACGAAATTGGAAAATGTTGGAAAAATTTGGTGGTGGTAATAATATTGAATTTATATATATGAATTACTTCCTGCATTTGTAAGTTAATGTTCATAGTTCGTCAGACGGAAAATGTGACCCTAGGTGAAACGGTGCATTACTAAAGATTGTTGTCAGGTATTCTCAATATGGTTGACGGGTTAAATTGTGATTTTTTTGAAAGGAAATTAAACTTTTGAGAGTTTAATAATGAAGTGTAAAGCGTTAGTGGACAAAAGCATCTTTACAGACGACACGGACATTAGATACCCTATGGGTGTGTTGGTGGGTTCATCCAGCTAAACTTTTGCAAGTGTTATCACAAGCATTACATTTTTCATCATCAGCATTTTATTCCTAGCCAATAAAGTTTCATATAAGTGGCTAGTGTCAACCATTGAATCTATAGCAACCTTGAGAATTTGATTGACGGTGGAGGTTAGTTAATTGAGCTTATCCTGAACTCTAGTGTTTGTCTCTATTTTTCTATTGGTAGAATTTATCAACTGCGTTTCCGTAAATCTAGTCTGGGGACCGTGGTCCCCAGGGCCGCCTCCATGGCTCTCTCCTCGCAAAATGGCATCAACTTGTTTCCCAGACTTCGGTTGGAGTTGACCAACACCTTTTTACCAACTTCCAAGACTCTGTTCGCGCGATTTGAGCGCTTCTGAACTTGTATTGTATTCCCTCTTGGGGCTCATCCGAGCGCGCCAGGACCACGTCAACCGGTCTCCTGTCGATAACAGAGTGGATTGACTTATTATAATCAGTTGCTGCCAACAAAATGACATCTACCGTGTCACTTATACCTTTTTGGTTTTAAGGCACCTGGCAAGTTCTAGCAAATTGCTATGAAACGCTCTACCTGCCCATTCCAGACACTGTGCAAGGGTGGTGCATTTGAAACGCTTCAATGCTTGTTGCTTAGCATTTCTGAGATTGTCTTTGATTTCAATGATGGTTCATTGTCACAATATATTGACCTGGCGTTTGAAAAAAAATGCGTTAGCTGAAGCAATGGTGGCTTTAATCAACGGTTCTCAATGGAATTTGCTGTGTCACAGTTGGAATTTGGAATATCTTATCCGTTGAGAATATGTCATTCAATACTATCTGGTTTTAAAAACAATTTCACGGCTTGTCTCTTGTCTCAATTGTGTAGCTAAAGGCCACCTCGCTGTGGATCGTTGTCGCGTAAGATTCACCCCCTTGTTCTTCTTCAGCGTAAAGCTGCTATCTTGATAATGCGTCTGCAACCAGATTCTCTTTAGCAGGCTTATAGAAGATGGGTTCATTGGACTCATCAGTGCGTGCATTTCACCTCTTTTTCTCCTCGTTAGGATTGAACTCTGATACCGTAAATGTAAAGGGCAGATGGTCTGTAAAGATATTTATATCTTTAACTCCATGCAGATAATACCGCAGCTTGGTCAATTCCCTGATGATAATAACTTTCTTTCATTAGTAGCGTAATTGGCCTGCCTGTCCTTCGATGCTCTTGAAATCATTATAATCGGTCGACTCTCTTGGGAGAGCATGTGCCATATGCTATAATATCCAATGCCTTTTTATGATTGGGGTACCTAAGCCTGACATCCTTAGATGCCAAAATGGGGCACAGCTCATAAAACGCCTGATGTTGCTGTGATTTTTCAACCGACACCTTCATGCTCGCATCGTATAGGCTTTTTAGATCCCAGACCAAGTGCTTGACATGAGATTCCTCGCTTTCTGAGAAGTTGATCAGTTAATCAGAAAAAATGTCCGATTTTCTCTTGCAGGATATTGTCAATTGAGTCTTCGAAATTCGTACTACCCCCCCGTTTATCGATAAGATAGTACGAATTTACAGTCTAGCCTGATTCTAAGTCTAGCGTTGAGAAATACTTGGGCTTACCCAAGCTCCCCAAAATCACTGATATATTTGGCATAGGATATTTATCTGCGGATGTCCATTACCAAACGCATATTTCTATTGCCTTCTCGTCAGTTTCCTTCTTATCTACTACCCATATAGGGTTATTGTAAAAGGAGACTGACTTCTGTATTACTTTGCCACTCTTAAGCAGTTTCTGAATTTCCTTGTTATCGAAATCAGCTGCACCCATCGGATATCGGTAGAGTTAAGCATAGATTGGTTCCTCATCAATGGTCCTGATGGTTGCCACCACCGGGGTGTTGTAAGGTCATTAAGTACCTTGTGGAATGCAGTTTTTACTGAAGGACCCGCTTCGTCTGAGCAATCTACGTTGGTATAATTGATATTAATGCCGATATGGAAGCAAATTTGCTCAATTTCCTTACTCCATTTGAGCTGCCCTGATATAGTGACAGGTATAGTGACGCCCCTGCTGTGTTAACAAGTCTCAGCCTATTATTGCATCGAAGATCCGAAAAACTTGCCTTCATATTAAATATCAAGAAAAAGCAATTGTGCGTAATTTTGGTTGTACCGTGTATTGAATGGATAGTAAAAATTCTTGGACGCGTCTGTGTCTTTAAGGAACTTCATATCAGTCCCCGCTACTCTTCGTCTATAGACGGATCTGCCATAGCTGGTGCTGGCATCGTCATCAATTTGCGCCACTGCGCTAAAGGCGGCGTTGGTGTAGGCCTCCGCCCTCTGGGCCTGCGTCCTGCGTAACATGATTCAGCCGTTGTTGTTTTTTTTTTGACGCCTGTTCGGTCAGATGCATCTGACCTCCTGCTTGCGTTAGGAAGACCCTGAGCAGGTTGAAGGAACATTGAAAAGGAAGGATCAACCTACATTGAAAATTGTGTGTTATTATTATTAAGCTGTCTGCCGCTCGGTTGGTCGGTTTGGCCATGTGGCTTGTGCTGCTTATTAAAATGCGGATTCTTTGTGCCACCTGCCTGCGCTTTCGCATTTGGCCTACGCTCTTTTTTTTGGCTTCTCGCAAATTTAGCTGCAAGGCGTATCTTTCATAATTTGACTCAACCTCTTGTGCGAAAGCCAGAGCCGAAGGCAAGTCTTTGGGCTTTGACGCAAAGAGCACATCCGTAAGCCTACGCTTGATCCCTGATATAAATACCAGCAATGGATCATTATTCATGTATTCATACGACATATTGACCTTGTTGGTCAATAGCGTGAGCTTTTTCTTTACTTCATCATTATATTGAAGCAGTAACAGTCCCCCTTACCTCAAGCTACCTAACTCTTGTTCTATGACATGAATCGGACGTTTGTCACTGTGTGTGAAATTGACGCGATTTATTATCGCCTGGAGGTGCAATGTGTACTACTGCCATTCTGTCAGACAACTCATTGATTTTGATAGCCTTTCTAGCTAGTTCACAGCCGCTTGCTCAGCTAAGGCATTGCCGTTTAAGGTCCATTATATTTAGTGCCGAAGCGGCTTTAAAAGCACGTCTTGGGCCTGGAACGGCGACTTCATTAAACATTAAAAACATAAAGAAAGAAAGAACAAATACAACAGCGATAATTACTTAATGATTTTTTAAAAATAAAAATTATTTAGTGTCGATAACAAATGTAATTGATATTTTCAGATTTTGTTGCATAAAATAAAACTTCTTATGTTGCCAACATTTATTTTTGCAGATTGAAAAAAGTGAGAGTGCCCACTTATAGTTTTAAATGGAATCTTGGTTCGGTAGTTAAATCACAATTTTAGTGCTGGTTTTTTCCAGCGCAGTAGGCACAAGTTCCAACGTTAATGTTCATCTTACAAGGAACCTTGATAATAAAAAATTTGAGTTACGGAAATAAGTAATTTTTATTTGTGAACTGAGGCGATGCACGCAGTCACATACCAATTTGTGTACTAACGATGAAATAGATTTTTATTAAATAATAAGCTATATGTAAGCGAAATTAATGGTTTCGCAATCATCTCAAACCGGCCACGCAAATATGCTGTGTTTGCCGGCTATGCAACGGCATTGAATAAGCATTCAGCATTTGTGGGTGATGTCAAATTCTAGTCAACAATCTAGAGACCGCTGACTTTAGATAACTTATATATGTATATAAACGAATGGCATCGTACAGAGACCAAGTGGCCACTGACCGCTGCTGATTGTATAACATTGTCAAAAATGCGGTCATGCGTCTGTAGCATTTTTCTGCATAACTCCAAAACATGCCAACTGTTGTCGTTCGTTTCTGCCTACGTCAACGCACCAACATTTCTGTTAAATAGGGTTAGCTTAGGTATTAGCATCCCAGTCTTAAATTTATAATAAAGAAGAACGGATCTCTGATCCAAGTTAAATAAAAACATACTTCTTTATAAAATAAAATAACTGGCGCACGAGCCGGGACCAACGCTCGTACGCTCACTGGACTGCACATTCTGTACGATCCGTTCGCAGAATACTTTCCACCCAAAAATGATAAATTTCGATCCATCTGGAAAGGCGGCAACAACAAGGATAGTCACGAAAGCTAGTGAATAAGAAAAGTTCAAATACACAACTAACACAAGTGAATTTAGAAATTAAGCAAATAAATACAAGAAAACGAAGTGATTTATTGCAAAACAGCAAATATAAAAATGATTGAAAAATGACGTGTAAATTGGTAAAAAAAACTCATACACTACAATTGTAGTATGAAATATCCGATAATTATCGAGTCCCGCTGAATCAAAAATCTTAATAATAAGTAAAAATTGCCGTCCCCTTAAAAAAAATTCGATAACTCGTAAAGATCCCATACATTTTGGTCCCCTCATTAATTCGTTCTTTTTTTCTCCACGCGAAGAATATTTAGCATCTTATAAATTGAAGTTTCGATTTGAAACCTTTTGTAATGCGTTATACAATTAAAAAATGTTGCACTTAAATAAAGTTTTTTTTAGATATGCCGCCTTTATGTCGCTACAAATGCTCAGTTTTTGTCTCGCATTTTTCGCTAAGTTTGCTGATTTATTTCCAAGAATAAGATCGGTGCGGTAAAATGTCAAAAAAACGTACGCCTAAGACGTTGAAAAAACAAAAAATTATATTAGCCATTGATACTGGAACAAAAAGAAGTGAGGGTGCAAAACAATTCAATGTCGCTCCATCAACAATAATATCAATTCTACACAAAAAATAATTTATCATGCAAGCATCGGCTTGTAGTAAGCTGGAACGTTTCAATCAATCTGAATACCCGACTGTCAATGTAAAGTGGGCGCGTTATTAAAAGAAAAATCTTTTTTTTTGCAAAAGCTTTATGCATTATGGATTTTAAGGCAAGCAGTGGTTGGCTAGATCGTTTTAAAACCCGACACAATATCGCGTTTAACAAAAATGTGCGGAAATAGTTCTTCTGTTACTGAAGGCGTATGTATTACATGGGAAGAAAAGTTGACTGATATGATAAAAGATTACGAAGCCAATGATATCTTTAATGCAGATGAAACTAGGTTATTCAACAAATGTTTGTCAGATCGGTTCTATTTCTTAAAGAATGAAAAATGTTATGTTGGTAAGCACAGTAAGGAGCGAGAGACCCTATTATTTGCTGTAAATATGGATGGTACCAAAAACCTTAAGCCCCTATTAATCGGAAAGTCAGCAAATCCAATGTGCTTTAAAAACATTTGCAACTTAGCTTTCTATTGCATTATCGACACAATAAGAAGCCGTGAATGACAACTATATTTAATGAATGGCTTTAAGTGTTAAATGACACCATGGCAACTAATAATCGAATGATACTGTTCTTCATAGAGAATTGTATGCCACATAATGTCCCCTTCATCTTAGGGTTATAGCACTGATGAAAAAAATTTTTAATTGCACAATATTAACAACTGTGCAAATTACTTATAAAGCTGGGAAAAATATTGGCACATTGTGTATTCTAAACTGGTTCTGTGCTTGCGATTTCATTAAACTATTAAAGGATAACTTGATAGAAGACATTAAATTAAACATAGATAATATGTGGGCAACTATTTCTACGAACTCTGAAAACATCGTCATTTTCGCGGATTACGTAAATGTTGACAATGCCGTGGGTGTGCCAGGTATGTTGACAGCTAACGACATTTTGGAAAAAGTCTTGCCAAACAATGATAAAAGTGACGAGGACGATGAATTTAACGAATTAAATTTGATTTTATAATTTTATGTTTCTGTTCAATTTTTAAATTTTTCGTACAAACAAATGTACTTATATTTTAACTTTTAAAAAGTCAAATATCATCAAAAATATAAAAGCCCCCGTTTAGCTAATAAGCTTTCTTATTAGCTGTTGCAATAAGAACAACAGTATATTTGGAATTTTGAGTTTTATTTATCGTTGCGATGCACGATGCATCTGACGAGACGATAGCGAAATTGAATAATAATCAAAAGGGCATGAGCACCGAAAACGGTCAACGCTCAGATCAAATAGAGAGAGAGCGAGAAGGTAACGAAACATAAAGCAACTAGAAGAAGTAGAGTGGGCAGCGCAAAACAAATTATATAATTAAGTGCGTTACTGTAAGCTGCACCACTCCCTATTACATATGTATATAAATTAAGCGGCTGCGTAACCCGACAGCCCCTGTTAATTCGAATTTTTCGTATTTTAGCCCCGCTAAATGGAAATCTCGATAAATCCCATTACCGTGTAATTCATAAAAAATGCGATCCCCTTACAATTTTGAATTACCGGGATTGGACTGTTCCACTAAATTGGGATTCTATGGTAAGGTGCTTGACTTTACATTTTGCAGACAAACGCGACTTGGGTACTTTAGAGTAACAAATGACAACAAAACTACAGAGTAGCCAGCAGACGACTGAAGACTTCTTATGACAAAATCGTACGGAGACAAAGAGTGTTCCTAGATAAATACTTATGTACGAGGGCTACGCAGAGACTTGACTTGCTTATTGGGTATAAAAAACCCAAGCGACTTTCCGTCCACTCTACACTTATGTCTAAAGTTATAAAACCAATCGTACAGGACCACTCTCGCTAATACTAGAGTTCAAAATATTAAGAAATCGGAATGTAAACATTTCCATTCGAACCAAAAGCCAATACCGGCACCAAGAATTATGATTGTCTGCTTTACCCGTGAATAACGGAAAATACGATTCTACCTGACTCCCTTTTGGATTCAAAAAGTGCGCCTTCGATATTCCAACGCGCACACGAGAATATTCTTCGTGAACATATTGTCAAGATATGTTACATTTAACGAACGACACCTCTAACTTTGCCCTTGGCGCCGTATTATCTATAGATAATCAACCCATATCATTTTTATCAAGAACACTAGCAAAAGCCGAAGAGATTTATGCAATGAACGAAAAAGAAATGTAGGCAATATTCTGGGTTTTAAAGACACTATGTCAAGGCAAAAGTCAAATTTTACACTGACCATCTCCCTTGACCTATGCTCTCGGTAGCTGAAATGAAATGCTAGAATTAAAAAATGGAAAACAAAATTAGAGTATAATACGAGTTAATTTACAAACCAGGCACAAGTAATATAGTTGCGGACGCACTATTTAGGGTCAGTCAAATCCATTTAGTAGCATCTACCTAGCACAGTTCTAAAAGTTCGTCCGAATATCTCATTCCATGTATTCAATGCTTTAAAAATAAAATTTTTATTTACAAGTCGCAACTAGAAGATTATAATTTAAATAGTCCCTTCCCAACTTTTCACAGACATATAATTAAACAACCAAATTACACCAACAAAAATCTCCTAACAATATTCAAAAAGCATTTAAGACTGTCCGTTATCAATGTTATGTACACCTCAGAAGATTAAATGGAGCAGATTCAAAATCTTTATCCAGCACACTTCAGAAATATTAAATCTAGATTCACATCAATAATGGTTAAAGATCTTATGAAAGAATCAGACCAAGACCAAGATGAAAAAATACTTAAAATTCATAATAAAGCACACCGTAATGGGCAAGAAAATATGGATAACAAGAAGGAAAGGAAAAATATGACGGACACCCTTGTTATCCACAAATAAAAGAAATACCCATTCCCGAGTTTCCTGGACACATTCACATAGACATATACTCTGCAAAAAAATGTTGGTTCTAACCGCATTGGTCAAGTTTTCCAAGCTTGTACAAGCTAGGATTATTAAGTCTAAAGCCATAGAAGATATATGCTTTTTGTAAAATAAGGCAAAGGGTCAACAAATCTAACATAAGCTGGTAGAATTGTTGACAAAAGTAATTTTTATGCTACTGTTGATACTAAAACTGACGATAACCAACGGAAGTGTAGAAGTGACAAACTTTAATGGCATTCACACGATTACTATTGGGAAAATACAGACTACAACTACAAAAATCCATATCATAAATCTGGAACAAACTAAAGATGCACTCGACAAATTACTATACTATGCAGAGAAAGACTTGCGTACTAACAGACTATATCACACACTACACTACGAAATAACACAGACTTTTAGAACCTTTAACGCTCTAACTTCTTCATCTAACCAAAGACAAGCCCGATCTATTAATTGGATCGGAACAGCCTGAAAGTACGGAGCCGAAAAACCCGACCACGACGACCTAGTTATGTTAGAAGAAAATATCAATAAAATTATTTCAAACCATAACCAACAAGTTATGATCAATAGACAATTAGAAAAAAGACTCAACAAATTAACGAAAATATCCAACGATTTGACAAATTCAGTAGAAAAGGACAGTTTTCTCAGCAACAAAAGCAAATTAGATTAATAAAGGAAGTAATTATTAATATCAAATACGTGATTCAATAGGCCGGATTGAATATTTTTTATTCTCTACTTCTAAATGAAAAAGAATTAGAAGAAAGAGGTAAACTTTTTAAAAACAATAAAATATGCCACCTCTGTCAGTTGAAAAAATGTTAGAAATATCTGATGTCTCTGTATTACATAACTAATCGACCCTTCTGTATCTCGTAAAAATACCCAACATATAACAAGAAGATTATTGAAATATTGTAATATAACCGATAATTAAAATATAATAGATAATAATGCAATTTTTCTGTTTATCGATGATATTTAAGGGAGTCCAAATAATTGTAAAACATTTGTTAATATTAAGATTTGTAATCAAAATAAATTTGATAATCTTAATAATACTAATTGCATACCTAAGTTTGTCAAAAGCGAAAAGGCAGTTTCCAGCTTTAGCAATGCCGATCATATGCCGAAGATAGAAGAAATTGGTAATGGCATCATCGTGCTAAGCATCAAATAGAAGGCACATTATTAATTCATGTTTCAAACGAAACAACTATCATCTACAACAACGAGTTTAGCAATATAGAACTTAGCAACTTAAATGATCCGCAACTTCAATTGAAAAATTGCTGACCTTGCGTCTGAAGCATTTTGCTCAAGAGGGACTGCAGGTGCAGAATTCTGCATCACTTCAAATTAACCTACCTGATGCCGTTCGTTTCTGCCTACGCCGACGCACCAACATTTTGATTAAATAGGACCAGTTTAGGCATTAGCATTTAGTCTCAAATTTGTAATAAGGAAGAACGAATCTCTGATCCAAATATAATAAACATATATTTGTTTTATCAAATAAATAATCTGTCTATTTAACTTATACATATATACTACATACAAATAAAATATTTTCTCCTCAAATAATGCAAGGGTTTTTTATTCGGTTGTCATGCTGTGATCGAATATTGTGCTGATTGTGTTGTACACTTTTATGATCAGTACATTGTATAGTATGCATATTACTTGATTGATACTTAAAAGTCAAAACATTCAGAAGCTTAGAGCAATTTTTTTAGTATACTTTTTTTCTGCAAGTCCGTATACTACGTATAATAGGGTTCAGGTATTTTTAGTCGGGTCCCTTGAATCAGAAAATTCTTACATGTTTTTTATGTGCACAAATAATGCTAGTGTGGATCTAGGTTGTGATTACACAGTGAACACTTAAGTTCTTAAGTTCGCTTGTTTATTTTTTAAGAAAACTTAGGAAGCGTCTTTCTTCAAAGCTTGACTGTATAAGGCTGATTGCCTTTTAATTGCTAAATTTAACAAAGAAATATATTTTTACACAGACTTGCCGTCTTCACAAGATTTTGAAAGTTGTCAAGAGCATTTATGCAAAATGTACAAGTTGTAATATTTGTGAGAAACTGTGTCTATTAATAGATAAGGTCGATAAGTCAAGAGCGCATTTCTGAAAGAGAGAATACAATGGTCTGGCTTTAAAGTGTACGACAAATCTTTAATGTTCCAAAATATAAAAAAGAAGTTGTTATAGATCAATTCAAAATCAAGTTAAATCTTGGCAGCGTAACCTACTTCGCAATTCTTGTTCGTAGTGTAAAAACAATAAGAAATATGTTTGCCAGAATATGCTCACACATATAAAATAAATCAAAATAAAATACGCAACTTCGCTAATGAAACCGCATTTATATTGAATCAATTAATTCTCTTTAAGACTATAGGTTAAGAGCAGAGCTCGAATGGTATGACTCTCAAAAGAAGGATTTTAATCTGGATTCTAGTTTTGGATCTAGTAATATACACATATTAAGGGTCGGTCCCTTTGATATATTTTTAATCTTCCTATAAACGTTTGGCCTAGGACCACGAAAGCGGTTGCAATTTTTTTCGGTTTCCTCCTTATCCTTATCTTCAAATGTATTTTATCGCAGATGATAAAATAACATATTAAAGTAAATGGTTACCAAAATAGGTCAGATTAAATCACAAGTGTGTTAACTACCTGGCATATAACCATCTGATATGTTTACAGCTTAAACTCCACGTTATGCAAAGAATTTGCGAGAGATCCATTGGCTATATGGTACCTCCACAACGACACCTAGATATTTGACTGCTTGAAAGTTTCACAGGGATGTATAGAATCTTGACAGCCTTTTGATTGATCGATGTTCACACCAACAGCTAAGCACTATTAGAGAGTGGTCTTTGCATTAATCATGTAATTGTTCTATCAAACTTTCCTGTTACGACATCTGTCCATATGCAGTTGATCTAGACAAAATATGAAAATCATTCAACCATTTCGGAAAATTGCATTTCTTATTAATTTTTTTTCTTGAAGATAAATACGTTTTACTCTTTTGCAAACGATTGGAATGTATTCCATTTATTCCATTAATCTTAAGTGTTCCAATTATTGGATAATTATATCGGTAAGGCTGCAATGCCCAAAGGATCTCGCTAGCCCAAGTGGCATCAAGTGGCTGGAAAAATTTAAAGTTCATATGATAACAAGATGAACGCCGACAGATAGTAACCGCGTCTTTCAAAAGAACTGGACTTTCTTTTGTTTGTTTATTTTGTAGCTTGTTTGTTAATATACCTATATATACATAGCATTTTAGATGAGCTGTGCATGAAAATCTTAGAACCTAATTACATTTATATTTTTATATATGTATATTTGAATAGCTGTATACATATATACGACATAGCATCTGAAACATGTAAGCTATATTTTCTTTAAAGTTCAAGAAGCGATTTAAAGGGAAGACATGTAGTTAACATCCCATTTAAGGAATACAAATATTAAGGAGATTTAAAATCACAAGCAATGACAAGGTTCTTATTTTAGAATGAAAATTTTCAAAAAACGACCAACTCAAGAAAATTATATGAAATTCGTGATAGAACACATAGATTTACGGCATATGGTGGAGACAAACAAAAATGTATGCAATGCAGCTCACAAGACGAATAGCGAAATTGAATAACAAGCATAAGGGCATGAGCACCGAAAACGGTAAATTTTTTTTTTTATTATACTTTGCTTTTATTTACTGAATCTACTCTTAATTATGAGACTAACAATAAGTTTACAAATCTTATAACTAATCATTTACGAACAGTTCAATTGAACTGTAATGTGATTGCAGGACCCTAGAGTCTATCGCTGGGTTGGTAGGTCATTACGACAAAGACGGAATCAACTGCGCAACCTTGTTAAATCTCTCGCGAGATGATTGGGGTGCAAAGAGAGCTTGCCATAGTACTTCTCTTTGTGTTCTGCTATTACATCTCTGACTGGTTGAATGTTTTGTTGTTTTAAGTCTCTTTGTATGTTGTCGTTTCGAACATACCACGGTGCCCCGGTGATGGTTCTCAATATCTTTGACTGGACTCTCTGAACGATATCAATATTACTGTTGCTAGCATTCCCACATAACTAGGAACCATATGTCCATATAGGTTTTAGCACAGAATTGTATAGCAGGACCTTGTTGTCTAGACGAAGAGGCGAGCCAACGTTAATAAGCCAATGAAGGCTATTGGCTTTCAGTTTTAATTGTGTTCTCTTAGCTTCAATGTGCCTGCGCCATGTGAGTCTTCTGTCGAGGTGGACTTCCAAATATGTTACTTCGTTTGCTTGCGAGAGTGCGGTGCTGTTTAATGTAAGCGTTGGGCAATGTAGCCTGTTCAGAGTAATCGTAACGTGCTTACATTTTTCTTCGTTTACTTTTATTCGCAAATCAGATAGCCATTTTTCTAGGTCGAGCAGATGAAGAGCTAGTTGCGCAGATGCTTGTATTGGGCATTTGGAGCGGCTGAGAATAGCTGTATCGTCAG
>SCDZ01001081.1:0-14544 GCA_004143845.1 Drosophila lacertosa | reverse complement strand
CCCCAATGTAATCCTGGATGTGGCAAGAACGGAATCTGCACTGCTCCCAATACCTGTCAGTGCAACAAAGGCTACAAGTGGATGAATAACACATGCCTGCCAGTGTGTACACACGGTTGTGGTAAAAATGGCGATTGTGTAGGACCCGAGAACTGTGCCTGCCACAAAGGTTATCTTTGGGATAACAAACATTATCTCTGCCAGCCCCTATGTAAGCCTGGATGTGGCAAGAACGGAGTCTGCACAGCGCCCAATACTTGCGCATGCATAAGTGGCTATAGCCGGGTAAATAACACCTGCCTGCCAGTGTGTACACAAGACTGTGGCAATCACGAAATTTGCGTGGCGCCCGAGAAATGCGACTGCAAGCCGGGCTATCTTTGGGATAATAAACAGTATCTCTGCCAGCCCCAATGTAAGCCTGAATGTGGTAGGAACGAAATCTGCATAGGACCCAATACTTGCGCATGCATCAATGGCTACAACCGGGTAAATAACACCTGCCTGCCAGTGTGTACACAAGACTGTGACAAATACGAAATTTGCGTGGCGCCTGAGAAATGCGACTGCAAGCCGGGCTACGAGTGGAATACCCAACTGTTTGAGTGCCAGCCAAAATGCACTCCAAAGTGTGGCAAGAACAGCGCCTGCACCGCCCCCAATAAGTGTCAGTGCAACAAGGGCTACAGCCTGGTGAATGGCGTATGCCAGCCAGTGTGTACACACAACTGTGGCGAACATGGCCGCTGTGTGGCGCCCGAACAATGCGACTGTGCGATTGGCTACGAGTGGAACAAGCAATACTTCAAGTGCATGACGAAGTGCGTGCCCCCTTGTGGACTGCACAGTTACTGCGAGAGACCCAATCACTGCAAGTGCCATAAGGGTTATAAGCCCAACGATCTGCACAGTCTCAGCTGTTCGATGCCGCTGCAATGGTGGGTCTATCTGTTGATTGGCCTGATGACGATCATTATACTCTGCAGCGTGGCGGGCATAATAGCCTACTATGTCAAGCGCAGCAATAATGTTAGCTATTTTCCCAATTCCTCACACCCGGACACAACCAGAATTATTGACTAAGTTATGATAACTCAAGAGGTTACGTTAACAAATATTAACTAAATAATTGTATACAATGCAAATTGTGCATTCGAATATATAGTATACATTTAGTAAATTTAGCTATTGGTTTTAATACCGCTACTAATAATATTTCTCAATATCTTTTGCAATTTGTAAAAAATCACATAATCTTATATAAAAAAACAATAAAAACAATAATCCATTTTAACGGAATGGTTATAATATGTACCTATGGATTATATTTAATTTGAGCTTTAACATAAAACAAACACTACACTTGTTACGTTATAATCGATTCCAATTAACGCGAAAGTCGCACACGCCATCAAAAATATAACCGTTTTTCACCGTTAACTCTGCCACTGCTTAAAATACCCTCTTGAATGATTTCAAGCAGTGCTAACACGAAGACCAGCGACGCAACACTAACCAAAGTGCAAATCAGAAATGATCCCTGTGCAGCATAGTTGCCGAAAACTAAACGAAACCAGCTTCGTTCTTGCGCCTCTCTTTTGGGGCGCTCTCACAAAAGAAAAAAGTGCGAGAAACGATTGCTGGCCATTGTGTGATGAAGTGAGATCGCCAATTATGCGCAATTCTTTTCGCATTCTCTTCAGAGAAATGCTCTCAGTGCTCTTAATGTAGAATAGAGCACCAAAATATTTATGCACAGAAAGCATGCGTGGCCTTGAAAGCATTGCAGTCAAAAATTATTGAGAGCAACTTACGCACACTTGCAAACCTATATGTATGCATGTGTGTTAAGCCGGTTAAGCTTGCATTTGCCGAAGAAAATAGGCAATAAATTTGTGGGATGATAAATAATGAAATCTACAAGTAGAAGACGCTCTAGTTGGGAATATCCGACTAGCACTCACCTTGAATCCAGCTGTTATTACAAACATTTTAACCTAGCTTTCAATAAAATTATATCTTTTTACAATCCTTACAATCTCTTTATACTTTTGCGATTGCTTTTCAAAAAATGTCTGTGGCCAATGAAAACCTACTTAGAAAAATTCGACAAATATCTATTGAAAAACGAAACTCTTTAGAAATGGCTAATCTAAGCTTAAAATCGCGGCAAATTTCGCATCAAAATTTCCAGTGATTTTGTATAAACCGAAATTTCTGATGATACATCCATGGCTATACCTCATACTCGCATTTGCCACCTGTCCGGGGACGTGGTCGCTCAGCAAATCCGTGTGTGAAGTACGGATGCCAAGCGAATCCGGAAACTTGGATAAACAGGTGGGTTTTACTTGTGCGGCGACTGCATTTGACTCTTTCTGCCCTTCTTCCAGGGTTGGAGCATACGTGCAGTCTGCTGCGAGGGCTACGAGGGCAGCCCTGGAAATTGCCGCCCCCGCTGTACGCCGCACTGCGTGAACGCCCAGTGCAGCGCCCCCCAGGAGTGCACCTGCAACGATGGCTACGAGACGGTGGGCGGCACAGGATCCAGCACCGTGGGCTGTCAGCCCAAGTGCCACGCCTGTCGCTACGGTGACTGCATTGCGCCCGGCATCTGTCGCTGCTGGCCGGCCTTTGTCGAGCAGCCGCCGCTGCCGGGCTGCCAACCCCTCGGGCAGCATCTACTAAATCCGGAGCTTTGTTTGAGGCGGAACTGCAGCTGCCTTCAGGAGCATTTCAGCTGGACACCTCTGCTGGCTGTGGCACCCAAGTGCATCGGCATTTGCCACAACTCACAGTCAAAGGGTTGCCTAAAGCTCGATCAATGCATGTGCAATAGCCTTAATCATTTACTGATTTGCCAGGGTCCGGAGCTAAAGGTACCACAGCAATTCTCTTGCGAGGTGATCAAAGAGAAGGCAAGCACTACGGATCAGACAGGTCAAGGAGATCCTTTCGATCGCACAGTCAGTATCCAACATATAGATCGAAAGGAAGAGAGCCAGACCACAGTCCAAATTTCACACATAAATCGAAAGAAACAGTCGGTTCACAGAGATCGGGAGGTTCCAACAGTCCAGATTCAAGATATAGACAGCAAAGAAGAGGTAGCTAGTAAAGATCAGAGGGATCTCACAGTCCAGATTTCACATATAGATCGAAAGGATCAGGATCAGACTAATCACACAGTCCAGATTCCAAATATTGATGGAAAGGAGCAGGTAGGTCACAGAGATCAGACTGATCATACAGTGCAGGTGACATATAAAGATCAAAAGGAGCAGGACGATCACACAGACCTTATTCCACACATTTATTTTAAGAAGAAAGTAGTTGACAGAGCTCAGAACGATCAATCAGAAACGATCAATAAAAGCAATCAGAATCAGATTTATCACTCCCATCGGGTTTCTCGAACAGATCAAAAGGAGCAGGCAGTGTACAAAGAACAGACTGATCACAAAGTCAGAATCCATCAAATAAGAAATGTTACGGTCAACAGTTATATGATACATCGGGAAGAACGGACAGATAGACCCGTCCTAACATATCAAGCAAAGCGTTTAACTTGGACAGATCGGAACGAAAAAACACTCCGGGCATTAAATAAATATCGATCGAATCGGAAAGTTGATCAAACTCATTCGTTAGGCCCAGAATATCAGACAGATTACCCAACAGAAACAGATCGGTCAGGCTCAACAGTTGAAGTCCATGCTGTTATTAGAACAGATTATTTGAATCGTAGAAATCCTACATATCACACAAATCGAACAAATCAATCTAACATATCTGATCAGATAGGCCAAATGGAAAGATTACATCGAAAACAGAAGAATCCGAATAAGCAAATAAGACGTGTGAATCGGACAGGTCTGACCGAACAAAGGATTCAGAACGATGTGGAGATATATCTTAAAAAGCAAGAAGAACAAAAGTCGAATCAGTCGAATCAAATAAATTACAGAATAAAAGGTAAATCAAAACAATTAAAACAGGATTATGAAAATGACCAGAGGGATCGGTCAAACCGCAAAGATAGACAAGATCGTATAGATGATCAACTTCACGAAACGAATCGCTTTGATCAGGCAGTGACAATGGACCAGGATGTTCAGATGAAAATGAGAGAGTTGGAAAAATCAGGTCGGAAAACAATCCTGTGGCCAATAATTCTTGGCTGCTTTGTAGTTGTAATTATTCTTGTTATTGTTGGCGTTACTTTCTCCTTAAGGAATAAGTCCGTCCCCATCCATCCACATTACTAATGAAGGGGATAATAACTATATAGGGGTTTGAATTAATTAACTTCACTTCTCTTCTGACTTCAACTTTAACAATCGAAAATAAGGTTAAGACAAAAAGAGAAGGGGAATTATTTTAAAAGGGATAAAAAGGAAGGTACAATAAATTACTAAAATAACCTTTATTTTTTTTTTCACATCTCACAAAATAATTGCCATTTTCTGCGGCAAATTCATTGCACAAGCCTAACGGTTAAAACTCACCCATTAAGCAGAGAACACACTATTGCAAGTGTGCGTGAACATGTTCAAAGGTGCACCTTTCAATAGTTTTGACTACAATGCTTTCAAGGCCACGCAGCAAAGCATTTAATCAAATAAAAACAACTTACGATAAATTGTCATTCCTTCTGTGCATTAATATGTTGAAGGAAAATAGAATGAGTCCAGGCTCAACAAACAAGCACACAATATACATGCACTCACAAATGTGTGTCGCAAATGAGAATTTACTCAAAGCATTACTGTTGTTGTTGTTATATTCGCATTCCTTTACTCTTACTATCTGCATAAATATGTATGCTCAAGTCCAAAATGTGTAGACGTGTGTGTCTTGCATGTTGCTGCTGTTGTTGTATGTAGCGGGTTTTTTTGCATATGAGTTTTGTGCGTTTGTGTTGCTCGATATATACAAATAAACATGAGCACAAAGCAGGCGCCCAGCAATGATTAGCAGGCAAACGAACGTATAGCCATGTAGGCAATGTGTGTATTAAATGTTGTTGTTTTTGGTATGTACACATGTAGTACGAGTAGAAGTAGCTTTCGCTGCCGCTGCTGCGTCACAGCACAGCTAAAACGGTAACGATAGCGTCGACGTCAACGTCGGCGTCAACGTTCTCAAATTGTGTTTATGTTTGTGCACATACATATGTACCTACAAACATATATAGCCGGTATGTTAATACACGTATGCCTGCACACACGTGCAAACATACAGACAAACGCTTGTAATGAGTGAGAGCGTCGAGTCAAAGCTAAAACCAGAAATGGCATGAAAACGAAATGTAATGGGCAACAACAGCTAAGCACGTGGAGAGCGACAACATTTAAATACAATCACACAATATGTATATATTTATGAGCATGTGTGTGGGACAGCATGGGAACTGTATATTTATATTGGTGTGAATGTTTGTAACTTAATGCTGTACTCGGATTACCGCTCTGCCTGCTTTGATGACGTCGCAAAAATCGTGAGCGTTTTCGAACGTCACTGGCGCTGCATCCCCCCACCCCACCCAACAACAACAACAGTCGCAGCAATAACAACTTCATTTGCGTTATTATCGACGCTTTGCAAAATCAGCATTCAGCTTACAGTGGCGGTCACAAAAATACGCAGAGTCCGACATTAACAGTCGCGGGCATAAAAATAAGTACTATGCTTACGTATTTGTGCATAAGTATATAAATCAAAAAGTTTTGTTTACACAAGCAAGAAAAAGTGATTTCCCTACAGTGGTGTCCAGAAAAATAGGCAGGGTCGCGCATTTACAGTAACAAGCAGATATATTGTTACCACCTTTCCATCATAATAAATATATGTAAGTACTTATATATTTTTGTATATAAACAGCGTATTTTACAAAGCTGAAAAGTAAATTATTGAATGTTCATAGGTCATGTAATCATGACAGGGCATAAAGTAATCAGACAGCGACATCGACAAGAGTTGCTTCGAATTTTCCACTGATCTTTGATCAATGGGAAATGGATGCGTGTCGCAAAACACCGATAAGAATTATTAACATGAGAACAAAGCGATTAATTCACTTTCAAAATACGCGAATTTCTCGTATGGAAATGAGCCGGTAAAGCAATTAGCGCATCAACTGCACTGATGACGTTCAACATTTTAATACGGGTAAGCGACCTTCTAGTTGGCATCACTTCTATTGCAGTTTTGCATTTGGTTTATAATCTTAAGTATTACGCTTTATTTGTAATTCTAAGACTCTCGTGCTATCATTTGCTCAACGAGGCACACCCGACAAAAATGACCAAAGCAATCAGTAGTATAAGCGCATTTAGCTTGTTATAAATCGAGTTAATTAAATAGCACGATTAACAAGTGTAGTTGCTTGTTTTCGACTATACAACAACACCACTTAAATGACGACAATTAACACTTGCATGTTTTGTTCCTGTTATAGTCTTTGCGTTTGATATTTTTCGTTGGTAGTTGTTTGAGTTTTGTGTGTGTTAATGATGGGATTAGAAACAGTTTTAAATACCGGTTGTTTATTGTAAATGCTATTTATGTGGTTGACTGAGCGAATATGGTGAGACTAGCGAGAGCACAGCTAAGAGAGCAGCAGCCGCTAATAATATATGTGTGTATATCTGTATGAAGGTACGTAAATGTGTATGAATATGTTGCTGTTATCGTTCATTTGCCTGCCCCCTCATCCTTTGACACGATCCACGTAACAACTCTGCTGCTGCCGATATGCTACTGTTACTGCTACTGCTACGTTTTAACGTCGACGTCGGCGTCGCTGTTCTCGTGAGCGTAGAAATGAGTTTGAATGAGTTGCTTTAGTTGAGGGAGGGGGCGAGGTGGGAAGAGGGCGCACAGTGCGGTGGATGAATCGCGCCAGTGCAATGCATGTACAGACAGACCTACGTACATACGAATGTTTGTGTGTGCATACATATGTTTACGTGTTTGTCAATATGTACATACATATGTTATTTGATTTTCGTTTTTTTTTGTCTTGCTTCTTTTATGTTTGTGTGCGTTTGCTTGAATGTGCGCCACACTTGTTGTGTTGTTGGTGTTGTTGTTCTTGTTACTGGCGGGTACATGAATATAAATGTTGTTTATCTGTCGACGTCGCCGTCGCCGTCGTCGTCGACGACGCCGTCTCGGGTGTCCGTCGGGCTCGTCGCTGCCTCTTTTAGTAGTTTTGTGTGTGTATCGTTTTGTGTGCTGATGCCGCTGTTGTTGTTGTTGTTGCTTTTTGCTTTTGTTGTATATGAATATGTGTTTCTTTATTGTTGTGTGTACTTGTTGATGTTATTGTTGTTGTTATTGTTGCCTGGCCTGCTGGCTGCTCACTCACTTTGCTCGCATGAACTTTTTTGCTTTGACTGCGGCTCGCCTGCTAATCAATGCTGTGCGCCTGGTTATTTTGCTATATCTATATGTACACAAACAAATCTACAAAAGTCACAGACATGCATATGCACACCCCGCCCAGCCCTGCTAACCCACCTCCACCAACACATAAGCGTCACGAATTGTGCGTGTAAATATGTACAACACATTTTAGAACACATATTATTGTGAATAAGAAGACGACAAAGAAGAAGCAGCGGTACACGGTTGGCATTGGACATGCATATCGGTTCCGTTTTAGCGAATATAGCGAGTGACACATGGGTGAGAATAGATGGATGTGTATGTACATTCATATGTATGTGTTTGTATGTATGGCGTGTCAGTGTTAGGAAGTTAGAAAATTGATTTGTATTGTGAGGTGGGGTATTTATATATGTAAACATTGATATATGTGTGTTCATATGTATTTATGTGCACATCAATGTCATAACAAAGAGTTTGTAAACCTGCGGGACTTAGGCCGGACCTTATTAGTAAATATTTTATGTTATATATTCCACAAAATTAAACTAAGCAAAATGTTTTAATTTGGTCCACCCTAATAAACCTTGTAGAAGAAAATAGAAAAAAAACCCAACTAGTATAACATAGTTTTACTAAATAATTGTAAAAGATATTTTTGTATACTGTACTTACTTACTGTATTTTCAGGTCCACCCCAAATGGCTTCCGTTTGGCAAGTCGCAATCGTTGATTTGATTGTTGTTAGTGCTAAATCGTAGGTAAGTCTGTTTTTTTTTTATATTTGCTTAATGCCCACATGTAATATATGTATAAGAGCACATGGGGCTCACTTCTTGCACACTCCCTTTTATATATTTATTTCGTGTACCCTAATACATCTAACAACTATTCTACGAGTGTGCGAGTAGTGCCGCGTTTGTCTTTTGCTCGCTTTTTGTGTTTCAGCACAAGTACAAAAGAAACGCAACTGCAATATGCAACTACAGTTGTTGTATTTGTGTTGTAGTTTTAATGCCAACGATAGCTCCGACCTTCTCTCTCCCTCACTCCTTCCCATTCCACTCTGAACATTCGTTTGCCCAGCGGATGGAAACGACAATGTTTACACTTGTTTGGCATTTATGGGCTTCTGTTCATTGGTAAATAATTTCATAATAATGTTGTTGTTGCGCCTTGACAAATGATAAGTTGTTGTCTACAAATTGCAACAATTACAATTGGGTTAATAATACATCATAGTCATCGTTGTTGTTGCTGTTGTCATGATTATTATTAATATTGCTTTTGCGGCCATGCAACGCAACAAACAAGTTGTACATACAAGTGTTTATGCTTATGTGCGTGTGGCTGTGTGTGTGTGTGTAAACATGAGCACTGTTTGACATTTTGCAATAAAATAAATTAAACAATAAATTATAAATTTGTACAAAAAATGACTGTTGGGCGAACAGGCGCACATCAATGCACAGCCGGCGACTCTGTTCAACAGAGTCTGCGATTTTGCCGTTGCTTCTTCTACTGCTGCGGCTGTTGTTGTTGTTCTTTGCCGATTGGGTCGAGCCCACTGTGTGTGAGTTTTTTCTGCTTCTATTTCACTGCTTCACACACACATGTACACATGTATGCGTGTATGTATGTATATTTTATGCATGCGCCTATGTGCGTCTGTGTGCGTATCATGTTTGGGCAACGGCAGCTCGTGTAATGCGAGAGCAACGAGCAGCTGAGTGACCAGCCCAACGAAGCAAAACAAAGCAAAGAAGAACCGTTACATGTTTTATGTGCGGCCGCAGCAACAGCAGCAGCAGCAGCGACTCATGCGTATGTGTTGTTGTTTGTTTGTTATGTGCTTCTCCTAACACAACTCGCTTGTTCACTCATTCGCTCTCACTCTCAACTCTGACTCTCCGCCCACTCTCTTCATGTATGATTGAGCTGACGGCCAATGCAGTTTGATGTTTGGCAGCTTTCTGCTCAGCTGTGCTTTTTTTGATCGGCCCCAGGTGCTTGTCGAAGGTCAGTTATTTGCATGTGTATGCATACAGATGCGTGTGGTCGTGTGTGTGCTCGCTTCTGTTTTTGATATGCTTAGGGGCTAAAGCGAATTTAGAGTGGGGCACAAAGTTTTATTTTTTGTTGGGTTAAATTAAATTTTGTTTCATGCATTGCAAATCAAATATATTTATGTGTGATTGTATACATGTATGTATGTGTGTATTTATGTTTGTATACATTTGTTTTTCCCATGGCATAATGGCTTTAAGATTATGAGAGGTCAGACAAAAGTACCCTCATAAAAACATACATATACATACATATGGTTTTGAGATAGTGAGTCTTACTGATTTGACAAAAGAAATCTGAGTCCTAAAATTCTTATCATTTGCTTAGTACATAAATATAGTCACTTATGTATATGTACTATAAAGGAATTATGTACTTGCTATCCATATTCTGTAGGATTAGTCAAGATCGCTCTTGAAATCTTTCTTATCTTCGACAAAGGCTTCCCTTATCCAAGAACGTGCCTATTTATTTTATACAAGGAACAAAGGTTTTTCTTTAAAAAATGATAAGGGATTATAGCTAAAATAAAATCTTTGTTTTAAGCATTAAGAAAATATTGGTAATTGGTATCTACATATATATACAAATATTTATATTAATATTTCTAATTATTAGAAGCTCTTTCTTTTAAGTGTTTACTGTACTCAGTTTCTTGCTGTTTTTAAGGACTTTCATATGACAGCGGGAGATTTCTTTGTTGTGATTTTCGCAAGTCATTCGGCGGTAAGATTACTTTTGTAAGAACATAAAGAAGTGAAGATTACAAGTTAAAGTAATATTAAGAATGACTTGACAGAAAGTCCAAGAGATAAGTTTTGTAAAAAATACTTTGTGCAGAGCTTTAACAATTGATTAAATAAATCCGAGAGCGTCAAAAGATCAATTAAACAAGGAAATTCTTCTATTATAAATATATATACTTAAATATATATTTTTCTTTTTGATTATGTTGGATTGTTTGCTTAGCGACTGTTCAGACGGATTAATATAGAGAGCAACATATTTGTATATGTATAATAATTTTTTTGTTGATACTGGTCGCGTCTGATAATGATAAAGATGTCGAAAGGTCAGCCAATGGTGGCACACTTAGAACCAGGTCAGGCCCAAGCCCAGACTTAAGCACTCGTCCAGATTACGAAAGAAAGCCGGTTAATGAACGTCGCTACGTCATCTTGTCCGCCGCCTTATCAGCCCTCACCATAGCCATAGCCAGAGTCCGTGAGCCGCGACTCCGCCTTAAATAGCGGGCTCGCCCATCACGCGGCATTTACTTGAACATGGAACACAGCACGGAGCAGCTGCGACCCGCCAACAGCTACACGAGCACCTCGCTGCACGAGGCCGTCCGGCTCCGTACCGACGGCAAGGATACGATTAGGCCGCAATGTCTGCCGGCATATTTTCGGGAATCGTGCGAGAAGTTCGGACAGCTGCCTGCGTTGGTGTGGGAGCAGCCGGGCAGCGATCAGGAATGGATAACGCTCAGCTATGCGGAGTATGCGCAGCGTGTGGAGCAGGCAGCGCTGATGCTACTCCACGTGGGCCTGGAGGAGCGCAGTTCGCTGGGCGTCCTGGCTTTTAATTGCCCGGAATGGTTTATTGCCGAGCTGGCCGCTCTGCGCGCCGGCGCCGTCATCGCCGGCATCTATCCGAGCAACTCGGCGGAGGCCTGCTTCCATGCGCTGGACACCAGCGAGGCGACAGTTTGCATCGTCGATGACGACAAGCAAATGGCGAAGCTGCGAGCGATCAAGGATCGTTTGCCCCGACTGAAGGCTGTCATACAGCTGCACGGTCCCTACGAGTCCTTTGTGAACGTGGAGCCGGGCTATTTCAGCTGGCAGCAGCTGCAGCAAAAGCTGCCCATCTACGGCGAACAATTGTTGCCGGAACTTTTACGGCGCGAACGCGAAATCTATGCCAACGATTGCGCCATGCTGATCTTCACCTCCGGCACGGTCGGAATGCCCAAGGCGGTGATGCTCTCCCACGATAGCATCATCTACGACACCCGAATCATTGCCGACACCATGGAGAACACATCAATGGGCGCCGAGCGTTTGGTTAGCTATTTACCGTTGAGCCATATTGCCGCCCAGATCTTCGACATATTCCTGGCCATGGCGCACGGCGGCTGCGTCTACTTTGCCGACAAGGACGCGCTGAAGGGCACGCTGGTGCGCACCTTCCTCAAGGCTCGACCCACACGCATGTTCGGCGTGCCCCGCGTCTTCGAGAAGTTCCAGGAGCGGCTGGTCGCCGCCGAGGCCAAGGCCAAGCCCTGCACACGCTTCCTGTTGGCCAAGGCACGCGAAGCGGTCGCTCAGCATCAGTTGGCCACAATAACGGGGTGAGTTTAAATTCTTTTTTTTTATACAAATTGCGGGGAAAGTGATTTTATTTATATAAATATTTATATTATATATACGGCTGTCTAAATAATAAAACTTGTGCTTGTGTTAAATTAGAAAGATAGAAAGTGCCTCCAAAGTCGAAGCAGTTGAATTATTATTTCCACAACTGTATTGTATATATTAGGCAAAGATTTTACACATAGAACTTTATAAAAAAAAAAAACAAAAACAATTTTATATGGTAATTTAAATAGTTCAGTCTTGATCTATTTTTTGTGAATACTGCTTTTAAGCCCCAAAGTTTCCTTAAGAATTATAACACTATATAAAAAAAATTCATGTGATTGACAGTACAATAAATTAATTAAACAAATGTGAATATTTAAATAAATGGTTTAGACCTTAAATCATTCACAGCAAAAAATTAAAAATGTGTTAAGAAATTTATTTATTTTTATAACAGATAGCAAAAAATAAATTTAAAAAAAAAATAAATAAGAATAAATGAATGAATAAATAGGAAAGAAATAAAAATAAATAAAAGTAAATAAAATAAATAAAAATAAATAAAAATAAATTAAAATTAATAAAATAGATAAAAAATTAATAAACAATAAATAAATAAAAATAAATAAATATAAACACACATAAATACAAATATATAAAAATAAATAAAAATAAATAAAAAGATAAAAAATTAATAAACAATAAATAAATACAAATAAATAAATATAAACACACATAAATACAAATAAATAAAAATAGTTAGTACCTAAAGAAATAATCATCTTAATAGAGTATTTTTTTTAATTGATGTCTTCTTTTCCCCAGCCAAAAGTGTTCGGTTTATGGCCAGGCCAAGTACTGGCTGGCCTCACGTCTAATCCGGCCCATACGCCAGATGTTGGGACTGGAGCAGTGCGTGTCCTTTTTGACGGGCGGGGCGCCCGTTTCGTCGGAGCTGAAACATTTCTTTTTGGGCCTGGACATGCCGCTGGCCGACATCTACGGGATGTCGGAGACGGGCGCCATCACGCTCAACGAGCACATCACGAACCTGTACAGCTCGGGCACACCGCTGGCCGGACCCGAGGTGAAAATCCACGAGCCGGACGCCAACGGACACGGCGAGATTGTTGTGCGTGGACGCAACAATTTCATGGGCTATTTGGGCCAGCTGGAAAAGACCGAGGAGGCGATCAAGCCCGATGGCTGGATGCATAGCGGCGATCTGGGCTACCTGGACGAGCACGGCAACGTTGTGATCTCTGGCCGTCTAAAGGAGCTGATTATCACAGCTGGCGGCGAGAATATTCCGCCCGTGCACATCGAGGAGCTGATCAAACAGGAGCTGCCCGGTGTCAGCAATGTTCTCCTAATCGGCGATCATCGCAAGTATCTGATCGTTTTGCTGGCTTTGAAGACCAAATCGGATGGCAATACGGGCCTGCCGCTGGATGCTCTGCGCGAGGAGACAATCGAGTGGCTCCAGCCGCTCGGTCTCCACCAGACGCATCTCTCGCAGCTGCTCAACATAAGCGCCGATCTGCAACTGCCCAACGATGCCAATTCCCTGGCCGCCGCCCTCGAGATCAATGCGGATCCAAAGCTCTTGTCCGCTCTGGAGGCGGGCATTAAACGTGCCAATAAAAACGCCATCTCCAACGCGCAGCGTGTCCAAAAGTTTGCGCTGCTGCCCCACGAATTCTCCATGGCCACCGGCGAACTGGGCCCCACCCTGAAGATCAGACGGAACATTGTCCACGCCAAGTACGCTCCACTCATCGAGCGACTCTACAAATGAGTTCAGCAACAAAAGAAACCCGATCGCAATTGCATTTTTATTATTATTAGCACATAGACTTAATTTTACAGCTTTTAATTATAGTATATAAACAATATATATTTACTTAGAAAATACTTTTTGTTTAGTTTATTGGATTTTTGTTGTTTTTTTACTTCGATCTTCCACGATCGTTTTTCAGGCGCTGTGTTTCCATTTCCATTTCCACATTGTTGTTGTGCTGCGAGAGAAAAAAAAATAATTTAAAGCTTATCTTTTGCTTTGAAACAATCTGCCATTTAAATAAACAAAAGAAAATAAAATGGTTTAATAGCGTCAAAAATTCACATTTATGTGAAATTTATTTTTTGGCTGTTTATCAAAATACAATTTTTGGCTGTGTAAACGAACTGAAAGAAAATATATAATATTAATATATTATATACCATAAATTTGCTTTGTCTTTAATCTCGCCAAAAGCAAATGATTCTTTTCGCTTTTGGCCTCTTCTCCGTCTCGCTCTCACTCGTTAATCTTACCTTCACGTGATTTTCGCCCAGGCTTTTGCTGCGTTCTTTGCGATCCATGAACCGTTGACCCCAACGCAGTCCGGCAAAGGCCAAAGCGATGGCAACCAGCATCCAAATGATCACCGAACGGGAATCGAAGCGATCTGTGCGTATTTTGGGCCAGGTTAGTTGCGGTGTTAACGGGTCCAGCTCAGTGTTGGAAGTCTGTGAACATAAAAATAGGTATTAGTAAAGTTCGAATTTCAAATAACCTTGGCACGTCACCAAGATACCCTTTTCTGCAAATTTGACCAATACAATAACAATAACAATTATAATAATAATAATAATAATAATAATAATAATAATAATAATAATAATAATAATAATTATAATAATAATAATAATAATAATAATAATAATAATAATAATA
>SCDZ01001080.1:0-14558 GCA_004143845.1 Drosophila lacertosa | reverse complement strand
TATACCTATATATATATATATATATATATATATATATATATATATATATATCTATATATATATATATATATATATATATGTTTATTGATATTGCGTCGAAAAGTGCCCATAGATAAGAAGAGAAGAGCATTGTACAGAAAGTGAGAGAGAGAGAGAGAGAGAGAGAGAGAGAAATATATATGTATATATAAATATATATATATATATATATATTACGATAACAAAGAATGAAAAGAAAGCAACGATTTCCAATAAGGATTGATGATGATTGCGTGTGAATGAACAAAAAGATAATCCTCTAACTGGGAACTAGGCAAACATTTTATCTTTTGAGTCAGATATGTTTTACATCATAATTATATATATGAATATATACATATATATATATATATATACAAGTGTGTGTGTTTATCTTCACAGTGTTTGTTACTTGCTCTGAGCAATGTTTCCTACAGCTCAATGCAAGTCTATATATATATATATATGCACGATCTTGATATCGTATGATTCCCAAGCCTGAAAAAAAAATATTTTTCTTATGTGTCAGAAAAACGAAACCATAGCTGTGTACAATTATATCCAAAGTCAGGGCAATTTGTGCTCTTTATAATACATATATATTTAAATAATCATATGTTATACACAAAATAATCACTAATTGAAATTGAAAACAAAAACAAAATCTTTTGAAAATGTTGCGACTGTCACTATAATTATAAACTACATTTATTTATATATTATATATATATATATATAAATCTGCATATATTGTAAGTGTATAACAATGCTTAATTAAGGTCTTAATGAAATTTCTAAATTTTAAGGATCAGAACTAACTGAACATTTCTGCTTTCCATATTAAAAGTTTTGTTTATTATTTTGAGAATAAAGCTGATTATTGATGATTTAGTTAATTTCTTATACTTTTTTTGCTTAAACTTTTTTAAGCTAAATTTATTTAAAATTGAATTAAACATAAATTAAAATTCTAAATATTTTTTTTGCCCCAATTAATTACAGGGTATCTTGCAAAATATCAATTGAGTGTTGAGTTACTTTTAAAGCAAATATAAAATCAGTTCCTCTTATGGCTTTCTGATGAAAACATACTTAAACTAAGAATTTATTGAATTATTGTTAATAAAATTCGTGACCTATTGCAAGTTTTAGTCTATTTAAAGGGTCGGAACTTAACTCCCCTCAATAACATATCCCCTCTTAACCTTGAAAAACACCTCCACCAAAGTAACGTTAATTTTTATTTTCATTTATTTTACTTTTATAATGGAGTCTGCAAACATTTTAATTTTTATTTGTTGAAGCGTCTGCCGAAACCGTTGCCAGCTTTCGGCTTTGCCATTTACCGCACAGTACCAGCAAAAAGCTCGCGTCCACCCCACCCACTCTTCCCACCCCCTCGAAGAGAGTGAGAGTGTTTTTCTTTTTTGGCCCAGCCTGCGCTGACTTGCAGAATTGAAGTTAGCTGGCATTCTAAGCGGTATCTGTGCTGTTATTTGACTGTTTATAGCATAGTTAAAACACTGTGATTGCTCTTTCATAACGCATTCGCGCGGGGTACTATACCTATCAGATACCCTGTAATTGTTTTAAATAATATCTATACATAAATAATGTTGAATTTCTGGAATAGAAAGTGGCAACTGACAAAGAAGCATCTTTAGTTAGAGATCATGTTGTAGTCGAGCATACCCAACCGCAGAATTTTATCTGTTTAATTTATGAGCTTAACATCCATCGTTTTACAGAACATAACTGTAATTGGACAATCTAACGATGACAGATTGTCGTACAGCGTTACCTAAAGATAATTATGCTTAAAGTGCCGTTAGAACTCCGGGGTTTACCAGTCGAAATTTGGAAGCGTAGGCGACAGCAGTCGCATCCGCATTTTTTATCTGAACTCTAGTTCAAATCGAGTTCTCATAAATTGAAGTGATTGTTTTTTTTAGTTTTTTTTTTTAACCATATATATACTACCAAGGTATATATATTTATATATCTATGGATAACCCTGCCTATGTGTTAGATAGCGAGCGCGAGTTCGGTGAGTTTTCTCATTGTTTACAACGATTGTAAAGTAAGAAATATGTGCTAATTAAAGAAAACATGTTTTTCAACATAAACGCAATTTAATGAGATCTGTGAAATATTATTGATTAGCCTGCGACTGATAACAGGATCATAATGGGTATATGTGTCTGTTGTAAAGTTGATTAAAGTTTAATTAGTGCGGCGCCTTTTTTGGTTTGAGATACCCTCTAAAGCAATGGACAATGCATGGGTATAATCATGTTGACTCTTTTATGGCACGGATATTGTGCTATGAATATGGCAAGGATTTTAATCAAAGAAAGATATTCGTTTATTTAGATTGGGTAAAAACTTTTGTAAATTAATTGAAAATATTCAGAAAATTAATCAAATATTCTGTGAACCTTTTTCTTTTAGTAGGTTATTCTTAATTTGTTTGTTTAATTTAATTTGGTCCATTAAAACTTTTGTTCAACTTGGATTTCCATTACAAAAATAGCTTTTCTCACTTTACAACTTTTGCAGGGTATCTGTGGGTCGACTACCTATTTGGATAAAAAAGGCAGCTAAAGTTTTATTTTTAGTTTGTTCTATGCTTTATTATTGCCAAAATGACTTTTGTTTTTCAACTAAGTACACGCAGTATATGTGTGTAATTGTGTGTGTGTGTGTGTGTGTGTATTTGTTTTTTACGCAAGTACATTTCCATCAGTTACAAATACAGTTACAGGATACAATTCTATGTCGTAAAGCCATATAGTTCATACGTATATATTGTAATATATATCTTTATATATTTTTTTTATTCGTATATTTTATTTATCAACTCAATTCTCGTGTGTGTAAAAAGGGTTTTTTTTTATTTCCTTCTCAGTTTCTTTTGTGTGTGTTTTTGGATATGATATAGGGTTTTCTTTTCTTCCTCTTTATATGGGGGTTTGCAGTTCCTTTTGTGGGCTGCGCCACAGCAGTTATCAATAATATATAATATATATAGTATGATTATACATATGTCATATAGGGTTTATTATATATGTTTATATAATTTGCATGCAGTTGCATTAAAACAAACAACAAAAACTACTCGAGTACACCTCTAGAGCTGAAACTCAAAGAAAGCGAGCGTGTTTAAGTACAGTAATCACTCAATAAGTTAAACAGCATATATATAGTCTATATTGAAATTTTTTGAAATCATAATCATTCTCGTTGTATCAAAAATTGCTTATTTAAAATTTTTTTCATTTTGTTTTTTTTTAGCATACAACATTTAAAAATCTCTCTGCCGAATTTATATAATTTTGAATATATGTATATTTTACTTATAATTGTAATGTTTACCAATTTCTTTAGATTTCTCTCTGACAAAGCAGCGTTTGCATTTGCGAGCGATCACTGTACTTCTAAGAACTTGGCACAATATAAATTTATGAAAAATATTTAATCGAATTACATTATTATTTTTATAAAAAAAAATTATTTATACCTTAATATTTTCTTACTACAGTGTTTGCTCGCAAATTGGAATATAAAATTTGGTTTTCTTAACTTTAAAAATTATTTTTAAAATTTTTCAATGAGCTTAGAAATAAGATGTAAAATCTTTTGCAAAATTTCGTTTTTTCTTTTCATCTATAAAATGTAATGTGTTTTAATTTATTTCGATTGTAGCTTACAAAATTAGTTGTACAAATTTCCGATGCGATCGAATTATTGTTTAGTTATTTCTTTTCTTAAACTGCGTTCACATTTTCTATTTGACTAGTTGATGTAAAAAATTGTTTAGTGTTTTTTGTATTGGCAGGATAACGTTCCGTTTTAAGGAACGCTAACTGTCCTATTGCTTTTTGTTCAGATTCGACTAAAGAAAACTTAACTCAACATTGTTGCAGAAGAAGATTGCACAGAAAATTAAAGAAAATATTAAAAAAAAAAAATATTGAAAATTTTAAAGCATACTTTAAAGAGTTTGATTAGCATGAAAAACAAAATGAATATTTCATTAGATTTGTCATCGAATATGGAACATAGTATATATAGTATATAGTATATATGTATAAAGATAGAAGATGTATAGTTTTTACGTGCTGTGCACTTTGCTTATATACTATATACAAATACCAGATATATATGTATGTACGATATAAACCGATAACAACTATATATATATATATATGTATATATATTCATGCAATTCGCCAAGCTTGAACCCCCTCCGAAATCTTTCGTTTTCATGCCGATGCCGTGAGTTTCAGTGAGTTTTATAATGATTATATAAATGTGTGTGGATGTGTTGTTCCTTCCTTGTGGTTAGACTAAATTTTAACTAGTTATTGTAGTTGCCTTTAAAGCAGTGTCCTAGGTGGGGTGTCGTTGCTTGCCGCTGTGAGTGACGCTCTATTTGGAGTGGGTCCCGTCTAGGTACATGTGTAAACAAAGTACCTAACTAACTATCGTATATAACTATCGTATCATATTAAGAACTATTATTGAGTATTGCGCACGCCGTGCTCTGCCCCATATATATAGATGTATATATATATATTGGTGTGTCTCTAGTAATGCCCCTCTATATAGTTTTTGATAAGTTTGAGTATCTATAGATTTATATATGTTTTGAAGGTGTCGATAGGTGTTCGCATGTTTTTGCACTGCATCGTCTATAAACATAAATAGTATTTATCAGAGTTGCCAAAAACAAAACATTTGAGCACAATAATATTTTTCAACTATCTTTTTCTCTTCTTTAACATGAGGATAAGCCCCATTAAGGATAAGCCCTGATCAAGTTTAACAGACAGATTCGTTGTGGTAGTTAAACTGACAGTGACTGTCAATATTTCAGTTTAAAGTACACGTTAGCCTGTTGACAATCTAGTTTGTTTTTTTTTTTTTACTCAATTTGATGATTTTGCTATTTAGCAGCTACTTTAAAATGCAGTTAAGCCAAATATAACAGCCTATATTTATCTACTCTGTAAAAACGTTGCTAGTAAATTGGCTTTAAATGTTGCCACCTACTTGTAACTAACAGTTAAATTCTCATTGTATAGTTTGTTGGCTATTTTAAGAACTCTTTTCTATGGAAGATTGCCAACTTAACGCTAAGAAGCGCGTCACAGTACGTAAACTCAACTAACATGAATTTTACAAGGAACTTGCAAACATTCCGAATAACTGGAAACCAATCAAGATTCATCTCTGATATATACCAAATATATAATATATATATATATATATTTTATCCGATGCAAATGCCGTGTGCAAGTGTTAGGAAAAGTAGTAGTAAGACTTGTCGTAGAAGTCCGGCTATGTCCGCGTGTGATATGAGACGGGTCCGGGTGACCGGATAAGAATCCCGCTTAGAGTAAAGTAAACTTTGGCCAACTATTCAATGTTGTGTTCGGTGTTGCCAGCTTACTTCTCGAAGATGAGCTCGCCGGTGAGAAAGGGATTGAGATACGTCTGCGCATCGTACCCGGACACGGTGGCCGTGGTGGTGCGACGTCGGGCCAGGGCACCGCCGCCGCGTCTCTCGCCGTGCGCATGGCCGTGGCTGTGGTGCGACGAGCGCTTCTCGCCGTTGCCGGGACTGAGGATCAGCGGTATGGGCATCGAGGTGAACAGCTGCAGCGGCTGCTGCACGATGGTGCCGGCGGCCGGATTGAGTGGTGTGTCCATGTAGCCGTGTGGTGCAGCCGCCGACTCTGCCGCCGCCGTCGGCTGTTCGCCCAGCGCAAATGGCGGCGAGGATGTGGAGGAACTTGCACCGTTGCGTTCCGTTAGCTTCTTGAGGCTGCCGGCGCCGCCGGAACCGGAACCGGAGTTGGAGCCGGAACCGGAGCCGACGCGTGCCCGCCGATGTTTGTAGGAGCCGCGATGGCTCTTGCGGCGCATATGCGGCAGCCCCTCCGCCGGCGGTGATGTGTCCAGCACGATGGGCATGTGATGTGCCAAGTCCACATTTGACGGCTCAAAGCGATAACTGTTGTTATTACCGTTGTTATTGTCGTTGAACGAGGAGGAGGAAGAGGAGGAGGAGGAGGAGGAGGAGGCGGCGGCGCTGGCGGTTTTGGAAGCGGAGAGTGGACCTAGTAGTTTCTTGAGCGGCTCACGGGCATGCGAATGGGGATGCGCCTGTATTATGGTTGCCGTGGCGAAAACCTCCTGGAAACGATTGCTCGCCTCCAGCTGCTGCAGCTGCAAATGGAGTTGCTGTTTCTGCAGCAGCTGGCGCTGCATCTGCTGATGGTTGAGGATGCGATACTGTTCGAGGATGTGCTTGTAGAACTGCTCTGCGGTGATGTCCGTTGAGTTTAAGAGGCGTATGGCTATCTTTTCGGGTATCACAATTTTGTCTACAATGGCAAAAATAAGGCATTAGTTTCAAAAACTGTTTAAATAGGGTATAAACTTTCCTCATAATAAAAAGAGAGTTAAAAACTATAAAATAAAAAAAATAATTTAAAGAAATGTATTTTAAAAATATGTTCGAAATTAATCAATCATAAAAGTCTCTTTAAAAATGAATACCCCTTAAGTATGATTAAGCAGGGTAGTTTGTAGGTTAAGTATATAACAGATAAAAAGTGTCCTTTTAAAATCCATGTAGTATATACATATATTCCTAAGCTTCTTTTAAATATGTATACATATATGTATGTATGTTTATAAGTCAAAGCGGGGTATCCTCTAGTCGAACACTTTCGACGGTTGCACTTTTCCTTATTATCATTAAATTTGGGCACACATTATTTACATTTGTTCCGGCTCAAATATTTGGCTGTGGGTCTAAGCCAATTTCATGGTTAGTTATAATGCGTTTATTGAACCGCAAAAGCCATGCAGGCAACACACACACGCACACATCCAACACCCGACACCCCACACATACACACTCGCGTGCGTGCAATGGTGTGTGAGTGTGTGCCTGAGATAGCCCATTGACCTAATTTCGAGTTGATTTACAAAACTGCAAAAAACGAATAAAGCAGCAGCAACAAAAACAAAAACAACAACAATAATAACAACAACAAGAACAGGGCAAACTCTCACGCCCTTCCGGTACGAAACGACAGCGTTCCGAGCCGTTACCGTTATTGTTGGAGTTCCCCGCCCCACAGTTCCCAACCCCCAACCCCCAACCCCGTCTTCAATTGGTTGGTGTGGGTTTTATGTGCAATTTAGCCTGTAGCCTAGTTGAAAGTCTGTGGCCCAGTTTGATTTAGCGGCAAGTCCGCAGGCCCTAATGAGCCCATCAGTTGACCAGAGGCGCAACCGCAGCCAACGGGTTGCTTGCCGCAGTTAGGCCATTGGCATTTACCGTTAACCGTTTTAGTTTGCCGACGCACAGCTTGCTTGCTGGCTTACTTGTATTTTTTTTTGTATTCGTGTTCGTGTTTCGGCTACTTACCGCACTGATTGGCCTTGGTGACAAAGGGCCGTATGGTCGGATCCCATATGAATATGTAGTAAAGGGATAGCATTATGGCCGCCAGCGATACGCACAATACGTAGACGGCGACCGTTAGAATCCGTATGACCTTGCGATTGCTCTGCTGCGGCTGATAGCAACGGCTTATTGTCTCCGTCGGCGGCAATTTTACTTTCTCTTCCAGCGAATTGGCTTTGGAGTTCATTTTGATTCTCGTTGATTTGATTTCGTTGCTAGTCTCTTTTATTTTCTAATTTGATTTGAACTGCTCTCTTTGTTTATTATCTCATTTAATGCCTACTTATTGCATTTGCACGTTCTCCTTTTGATATGTTAATCGTCTCGTTTTGTGCGTTCTTTTCTCTGTTGCGTTTGGCAGTGCAGTTCGTTAATATAATTGTTGTTGTACATAAATGCAAAAGTTCTTGTAGAGTCGGTTGTTGTTGTTGTGTTTTTTTGTTATTATTTTTATTATTATTGTGGACGCGTCGCACTGACGTTTTAAACAGTTAAAGTTTCGAGTCGCCTTCGCCGCCGCATTCACGCTATAAAAAAAATGCTGCCAACCGACGCGTCGAGCGAATGCAAGCGAAATGACGCCCAGCGCAAAAAGCTTCAGCCGTAAGCAGAGCCTTTTCTGCTGCTGCTGCTGCTGCTGCTGCTTCAGCTGCTGCCTCTGTCAGTGCAGGAGCTAACGGCATCGTCATCGGCATCGGCATCGCAGCCAGCTCGTCGGCTGCTGCACTTCGTGCGGCTTAGCCTTCGTGTCAGGCTGTCGTTCGCTCGCTTGCTTGCTCTATCTCACTCTCTCTCTCTCTCTTCTAGCACACGGCCCTTGCGATCCTCCATTGCGCTGCGCTGCTCTTTTATTTCTTCATTTTTTTTTTGTCCGCAATTTTCGCATATAATTTCATTCATAAAATGCCTGTTTACTCTACGCCAGCTGCCATCTGCCAGCCGCTTACTCGCTGCTCACTGCTCATTTGCCATTTACATACAAATTTTGCGACGTCGGCGTCTGGATGCGGCCCGCAATTTGGAACTGGCACGCGCCGCTGGCATTCCAAACAATAACAAAAGCAGCCTGGGCAAAGTCTGCGGCAGCCGCAGCAGCACGTTGGCACGTCTTGAGGCCTGTCACTGCTTTATGTGTCAAGAGCGCGACGCCTACGCCCCCATCACACGCCCACACGGCCGCCCACTCGCCGCGCAGTGAGTCAGTCAGTTGTCGGATTTTCTTCTTGTTGTTGTTTTTTGTTTCTGTTTTGCATGCGGAAATGAAAATGCGCGCCTGATTTAATGCCAAAACAAAAGATGATTAATGTGTAAATAATTCTACATATACAATCATATGTATGTATGTATGTATGTACATAAGAATAGTATCGATCAATAGCAAGTAAGATACGTTGCAAATCATGTTTTACAAATAATTGGCGGCTCTTTAATTGGTGGCGTTGTCTTTATTTTAAATCTGTAGGCCTGTCAGTGTGACCATGCTCTGGCAACCTTCGCTGGCGGCGTTGCGAAGGACAAAAGCGTGCAATGCGAAAATAAGTTGTTTATCTGTATGTGTGTGTGCGTGTGAGCAATTGTTTGTATTTGTTCTTTGTGCAATTTACTTGGGCAACTTTCGCTGTTGGTTTGTCCTGCACCTGCACCTTCGTTTGCAGGCGTCGTGCGCTGCTTTATTGCCCTACGATACCCTGCAGTTACAAATTTTTTAGACTTTCAGCCTTTAATGTGAATAACTATACGATTTCCTTCTCTTATACTGTCACACTTCTATTCGGTTAAGCTAGATCTTAAGCTTTTAGCTTTAGAGTCATTACTATGCGATTGCTCTTATATTACCCAAGCTTATATTATCATGGCTTGGGAATTCAGCTCTTTGAAAATGTGTGCCATCCTGCTTCAGCATGCAGCTGTAGGGTATTTTCGCAATGTGTCCTCTCAGCGTTGCAGAACTTTTACTTGTTTTCTATTTCGATTCGGCAAGCGTTCGGCAGTTGTCGGCCGGTCGGTCGGTTGGCCGGGCGGTCGGTCGGTTGCCGTTGGCTGGAGGTTAATAATCTGCAACTGGGTCACTAGGACAACGAAACGAATGCAACTAAAACAAACACACACAGAGAGCGCTGCCACTAGAGGAGAGAGTGAGAGCGAGAGCGGACATCAACTTGGACGACGAACGATTGCAACGTTGGCCATTGATTTTGTTGTATAAGCGATACTAGCACACACACACACACACACACACACACAGAAACACACGTATGCACATTCATCATGTGGCTCGCTTAAAATGTAGGCCAAACCCAGACACACGCCCAGTTCCAGTTCTAACAGCCACCTTACTCCCCCTCCCTCCCTCCCTCCACAAAGGGTGGTTTCAGCGACTGCAACATTGTTGTTGTTGTTGTTTGGTTTTTATAAATGGCCCTCAAGGAATCTTTGTTGGCGTCGCAGGTGTTGCGCCACCTTGAACAACAAACAAACTCGAACTAAGCCTGTCGGCCTGATATACACTTTAACTTTGTTTGACTAACTGTATCGTAGTCATAAATAACGTATAAGTGGCCTCATGCGCGCACACTCTTATACTTATACGCAAGACCAGTTGCATAAATCATGCAAATTTGCAAGTGCGATAAATTTGTGTTATACTAACGAAAAACTTCGTTAGAATAAACAAAGAAGGGAAATGCATCGACTAATAGTTACCCTGTACGCAGCTTTATACATATATAAGTATGTAAATTTGTATAAGATGGTAACTAAAATGAACGTATTAGAGTTGCCTTGCTGAGAGTAAAATAAGATGGGAATCTTATGCTTTTATAATCTCTTTGCAGAACTAAGAGAAAAGATCTTTTAGAGCTGGGACTTTTACTCTTATACTCTTATAAGCATATTCAATGGGAATTCATCAACTAACAGTTACAGTTAGACATTCACACATAAATATGTACATGCAAATACGATAGTAACCAAAGCAAACGTATAAGAGTTGCCTTAATTGGCACGCTGAGAGAGTAAATTTCCTAAGCTTTTTTTAAGCTTTTATAATCTCTTTGCAAAACTAAGAGAAAAGATCTATTAGAACCGGGACTTATGCTCTTATACTCTTATAAGCATACTCAATGTGTACAGGGTATAAAGTGTAAGCACTTTTGACTAATTAATGAATATTGAAGTAGCCTGCCTGCCTTTTTCGGTTCGACTATATTAAACTTCTCGAGAAAATTAATTAAATTGAAACTTGGAGCACTTGAGCACACTTGCAGCTATTTTGTGACTGTGTTTTCGACCTCCACTTACCAAAAGTGGCAATCGGCGCTAGCCAAAGGCCGGACCCTTCTTCTGGCCCTTGTAGACTGGCGGCATGCGCGAGTCCCAGAAGAAGACGTGATAGATGGACAGAATAAAGCCCAGGCTGCACAGGCCGCACAAATAGATGACAATCACGAAATACCGGGCGAAGCGTTCCGAGCACGTCGGCTCCGCGAACACAATCTCCTCCAACTGCGGCGACTTCGGCACGTAGGAGTACGGCGAACGGCGGGGCGTGCCGCTGCTGGCGAGGCGAACGCTGCGCGAGCTGCCAACGGTCGACGACGCCGTCGGCGGCTCCTCGTCGCGGGCCGTGGACCCAATGAGATTGATGATTTTGGCCAAATTGGCGGCCGCGTCTGCCGTTGACGTTGCCGTTGCCGTTGCCGTTTCGCCTGACATGCCGAACGCTGGGCTAATTGGTCTGGACAATTTTGGCCTGGCTCGCGATGCGTTCGGCCGCTTACTGATTTCATTTCATTGACGCTGGCGTCGATTAAATCAAAATCGGACACGGCTGACGCAAGCCAAACACAGCCCCGCCCACCGTCCACCGTCCACCGCCCACCGCCCTCGGGCGTGTGGTAGTGCTCTGCGATTTAGTGGAACGTGCTAAAGCGGATTAGTTTTGTGCGTAGCTGTCAACTTTTTATTCGTTCTTCTTGTTTATATCAAAGCCAGCGCTAAGGGAACGTCACAAGAACAACAACAGATCAATACCCTATACACTTAATCTTATACCCTACATTCTAATGTCTTAACTGCACTCATTCATATTATCCCTAATCAACATCATCATTCTGAACAGCCTAACCCTTAATGCCTAGAGTCTATTCTATGAACCCAGTTCCCTATACATCCTAACCAGCCAAGCATTCGAAAGCAATCGACGTTTTACCTTTTAGTAGGGTCCTACTATTACTACTAAGCACCTCAGACCCTACCTCATAAAATACGCAACCTCCGCTGCTCACACACGTCTAGACCCAACCTTCTAGACCCAACCTATAAGACCCTACCTTCAACAACCTGCTAATCCGAATGGTCTACCCCCCCTTCGTAGCTGACTGAATTGCAGTTTGCTTTTGAAGACCTCTCCGGCCCGTCCAGTCAATTAATCCGAGTGGTTAGCTTAAAGCGCAGGTCAAAACAAATATTAGCGACCCTCCGACCCGCGACTTACCCAAAGTTATCGTTTTATATTCGCGTCTGGATGGGTGTGGGGCAAATGTTTTGGCCGCCAGCTGGTCTTAGCCAATGGGATGCGTGTGCTTGAAGATGGGCAGCGGCGGCATGCGTGAGTCCCAGATGAACAGATAGTAGATGGCCAGGGAGAGGCCCATGCCGCTTACCCCGCCCATGTAGAGCATCAAAGTGAGCAAACGAAATGTTTTCGACTCGAAGAAATCATTCGATTTGGGCACTTGAATCTCCTCATCCTTGGCCTCCTTGACCACAGCGGCCAGGTTCGTCATCATAGTCGACATGATTCAAACAGCAAATAGCAACGAGAAAAAAAAATAGGTTTTTGTTTGTTTTGAGAAACCGTTCGATTCTGCGGTCTTCCACGGCGCGGCGTCTCTGGAGGCGTACTGAACAACGTTGGCCAATTGCCGGTGCTTTTGCCCCTATTTGCTAAGTGCCTTTATTTTTTTATTTATTTTTTTTGCCTTTACTTCTTGTTTTGCGGTTTGCCTTGTGCCAGCTGTTCTGGCGATTTGGACGCTGCCCTCAGCTTCGGTCATGTCCAAGCCGGGCGTGCTCCGCGAGCCAGCGTCTTGACCGCGACGTTAATAAGATTCCATTCCAACACCCCTAGAATCATATACACATAGGCTACCGCAAGTCCCGCCCCGCTTCAAACGCCTTATTTTAGCCACATTACGTGCACCACTTGACCTGGTTTGATTTGTTGTCAACGCCGCTTCGTCATTTGTGCTACGTCCTAATGCAAACTCATAAAATAGGGTAGTTGCTTTTCTTAAAGGTAATATGTAACGCTTGAAAGCGGAGAAGAAAATGAGTTTTTTTTTATAGGGTATTCAAACTTCTTCATCAACTAGACAAATGTTATTCTGAGCTGAGCTGGCAGGCGATGGGTTCGGACGTGCAGGAATTCCCTTGATAAGATCACAGCTTGTTTTTGAGTTCGAACTCACTTTGAATGCATAAATACGTCAAGTTTATTTTCTGTATTTATACAAGTTATATTATAGAGTTTTACTGGTGCTTTTGATCTTTTCGTGAAACCTCTAACGAATAAAACTTCACCATAAAACTTCTTAGTCTCTTTGTGAGATCCTTCTGTCTTATTAATAGTAAAAGGGTCTAGACCAAAGAGCTTTTTCGTCACTTTATGAGATCCTTCCTTCTAACGAATAACAAAGTGTCCAGACCATAAAACCTCTTAGTCCAAGAGGTTAGATCCTTCCCTCTAATAAATAGTAAAAGGGTCTAGACCAAAAAACCTCTTAGTCCAAGAGGTTAGATCCTTCCCTCTAATTAATAGTAAAAGGGTCTAGACCAAAGAACTTTTAGGTGTTCCCTGAGTGTATGCAGGGTATGCGCCCGTCGAGCAGCCCGCGCTCTTGTAAGCAATGCAGCAGTGACAAATCCAATTAGTGTATATGCCATGGAATGGGGTTGGACCTTTCTTGACTAAGGCTAAGACTCACCTTGCATGAGGGCGGAGAAGGGGGCGGCTTCGGGTTCACTGGTACTCTTGGACCTTTTGCACCGGCTGGCCGCCAATGGAGACGGGAAACTTGAGGTGTATGTCCGGCATGCCGGAATCGAAGAAGATCAGATAGTAGAGTGCCAGGACCATGCCCAGTCCGCTGATGCCGCTCACGTAGATAAAAAGCGAGAGCAGCCGAAACGCCTTCGACTCGAAAAACGCCGACGGCGGCTGCTCCTGCGGCAGACGCACATCGTCGGCCAGAGGACCTGGCGTAACTGTCGCGGCCGCTGCCATCGTGTCGGCCAACTGGGTGCGCTGGGCGGCGCCGGCGGCGTATTTAAAGCGCGCCCAATTATGCAAATGGGCAAAAAGCAAAGCTTTAAATTGCGCTTGACAGTTGACTGATTGACACTGATTGGCTGATTGACGGCGACTTATTTGCAGGCGCTGCGACAGCGGTCAAGAGCCGCGAGTACAGCTTCGAGGAGGCCATCACGCTGACGGGCGTCGGGCGGTACCATCTGAAGCTGCTGCTGATCTGCGGCCTGTGCTTCATGGCCGTCATGGTGGAGATTATGGGCGTCAGCCTGATCATGCCGCTGGTCAAGTGCGATCTCGAAGCGACGCTCGCCGAACAGGGCATCCTGGCGTCGGCTGGCTTTCTGGGCGTTGTGCTCAGCTCCCATGCGATGGGCTTCCTGGCGGACACCTGGGGCCGTGTGGCCACCCTGCGCATGGCCATGCTCCTGGCGGCCATCAGCTCGATTGCGTCCGCCTTTTCGGTCAACATTTGGATGCTGATCGCCTTTCGCTTCCTCACCGGCTTCTTCATCGGCGGCGGCCAAGCCTGCGTCTTCAGCCTCTGCGGCGAGTTCCACGGCAAAGGATCTCGCGTCCGTCACGTCACCCTGCTCTCCATGTTCATGTGCCTGGCCATGATATTTGCACCAGGTGGGTTAACTGTTATCTGTTATCGGTTATCGGTTATCGGTTATCGGTTATCGGTTATCGGTTATCGGTTATCGGTTATCGGTTATCGGTTATCGGTTATCGGTTATCGGT
>SCDZ01001079.1:0-17230 GCA_004143845.1 Drosophila lacertosa | reverse complement strand
TTTATTTTATTTTATTTTATTTTATTTTATTTTATTTTATTTTATTTTATTTTATTTCATTTTATTTCATTTGCTATTCAGTTTTTTACTTTCTTCTTCTTCTTTTCTATTCCTTTGTTTTCTTTACCTTTTTTTCCCTTGTCTTCTCTTCCTTTCCCTTCCCTTCTAACCAACTTTCTGCTTTGCTTTTTTTATCAGCAGCTTTCACTTTGCCAGTTTTGCGGCCTTTTCACTCGGCTTTGACACGCAATCGAGCAAAACACATGCAAAAATAACTTAACACACACCCGCAACACACGCACAACATTCTCATGAGGTTTATTATCTCTCTCTCTCTCTCTCTCGGCGGCTGAAATGGGCCAACAGCCACCTGACTAGGCTTTAATTGCAGCTTCGTCTTTAAAAAACTTCCATTCGTTGTTCACTATTTTTTTTTTCTCTGGCTCTTTTTTATCACCTTCCTTTTTTTTCCATGTTATTTAATTTCTTTTGGTTAAATTACATTAACATTTTCCAACCAAAGCAATTGCTGTCAATTTTTGTTTGCGTCGTTTCTTAGTTATTATTTTTTTTTTTGTGAATTATGAGTTTAACTTTGGTACATTTTTAAGGGGAGGTTTTATAAATGTATTTGTGAACCAGTTCAATAGTGAACTATAAGCTGAACACACATCAATTTTTCATGGGTTTTTCACCGACGCACTTTTAATAATAAAGGGTATTTTGAGCCAGTTCCGAACTAGTTGAACTAGTTCTTTAGTTTTTTTTAAGGAAACTTATGAAAGGTATTATTAAAAGGTTTTTTTGAACAAATTCCAATTAATAGATGATCTAGTTCACACATTAAATTCCAGCTTAGTAGTTTTTATAGGGTTTGGGTACCAAACTACTTTATGAACCACTTTCAATAATGAAGCATTATTGTACTAGTTCCAAATTTTTTACTGCTAAGGTGAACCAGTTCACACATCCAATTGCAACTTCGTACGTTTTTCATACCGAACCGCTTTGTAAACCAGTTTCAATAATAAGCGGATCATATGATCCAGTTCCAAAAAGCGCTTGTTTGTGAACTGCAAACCGAACTAGTTCTGTTCAGCTTTTCATACCGAAAAAACTTTTTGAGCGACTTTCTGTAATGAGTTGCTTTGGTGAACCAGTTGACAAATATGTTTGTGATCTCGGAACTACTAGCTGAACTAGTTCACACACTTTTTATCACAGACTTAAATCGGAACCAAAGAATCCATTTTATTATTTGTGGCTAATTTGATTGCGTTGGCACGAATGCAAAATGAATGCAAATTTTTGGGCTGTGATTTAAGGCAAATGCATTACGCATTATGTGCAGATGTGAATCGTGTTTATAATGCGAGATATGAGCTGGATTTTAATGTATCGCTTCGTGCATTCAAAATGTTATTTAATTGTTATGGAAATTTTCGACTATCAATATGATGATTCCTGATTACGATTGCGATATGCGAATGCAGGAAAATAGAAATGGGAAATAGGGCTACACGTTGCCATGGTACGCTGGGGCCCGCAGCATTTCAATTTAGTTGCATGCAAATATTTAGATAATATCCAATGCATCAACTCAAACACAAAAACACACACGAGGCAGGGGCGTTCTGCAGGCCTCGTCCAAATTGAGATACATTCATGAATGTATTCAGTTTGCTGTCACTGCATAACGCTGGGTTATTAAACGACCTGTCACAGATACATATTTTGATTTTGATATTGCATTTTGCATGTTGTCTGGCGTCGCTTTGAATACCCAGCAATAAAGTTCGACAACTTTAACAAATACCAAAAGGTAGCTAAACCAAAAAAAAACATACAAATATTTTTAAGAAATACTTTTTGTGCAGCAAATAAATTTTTAAATATTTTAATAAAAATAAATTTAAATTAAATATATATTTAATAATCTTATATGGTCATATGTTTACCTGATAACCTTTAGCTGACAATTTTTATATTTTTTAAAAACTAATAAAATTAATAAATCAGAAAACTATTTAAAAAAATACTTTTAGTAAAGAAAATAAATTTGTAAATACTTTAATAAAAATTTAATTTATATTTATTAATTTATAAAGTCTTATATAGTAACAAGATAAGCTTTAGCTGACAATTTTTATATTTTTTAAAAACTAATAAAATTAATATATCTGAAAACTATTTAAAAGTATTTATTTAAGTAGAGAAAATTAATTTGTAAATACTTTAATAAAAATTAAATATATATTGAATTATTTATAAATTCTTATATAGTAATAAGTTTACCTGATAAGCTTTAGCTAACAATTCATATATTTATTTATAAAAAAAGTTAAATAAAAAAATCAATTAGAAAACTATTTTTAAAATATATTTTTAAAATGCACAAATTTTAAATCATCTTCGCATCTTTTTAATGCTTTAATGAGAATCGAATTTATAAAAAATAATTTTGACAGTCTTTTGAAATTATAAGTTTGCTTAAGTAATATTTTCTTTTATGTATTATGTATTGTTATGTGTAATTATTTATTAAGTTTTATATTTATTTAGCTTATATTATATTTTTACATAGTTGTATATATAAAGAGAGCTTCTTTATTTCGTTTATGTATTAAAAGCTGGACTAGAGTTTAAACATAACAGCTTGCTTATGTGAAATTAAAGTTCATATATAATATATTATCAAATATATCATCTAATTAAATCTGTCTATTATTTGTTAACTTTTCTTCAATATTTTATTAAATCAATATTAAGTTACCGAGTTAACATCAAATTACAAGTTTGCTATCAATATATATATGAAATTATTTTTTCTATTTAGATTTATTTATTATATTATTTACCCTTTTTTTAATATTATTTGCATATATATTTTATTTTAAATATATTTTAAATTTAATCATAAAGCACAAAAGACATAGAAGACTGAAATTAATGTTAAAGTACAAAATATGCTAGAGTAGCGTAGAGTAGAGGGTATGTGTCTAGGGTATCAATAAAGTAGAACAGGGTATTTGACAGCTCAAAAGCTGTTCTTCAACAGCCTCACAAAAACTTTCTACAGTACAGCTCCTCTTTAAGCACCCACAATAAATCTTTTAGCACACAAACTTTTCTCCAGGGTATCTTCAAGTCACACCGTCTGGCGTTGTCTTCCTTTTTGTAATTCGCATTCATGTATTTCTGTTTTGTTTTGGCACTTTGACCAATGATTTATTTGCATGTAATTGACCATAATTGAAGTCTCAATTAAACACAACCAATTCCACATCACAAAGAGTTGCGCATCAGCCTCAGCTTCAATTGCGGATTCAACTGCAGCTCTGCCTGAAATCCTGTCCAGATTCCCAAATGCCTGCCACGCACCCCGAAGCCAGTGGCAAAATTGCAGTTGCACATTTTATTCCCCACAATATATAATGCGTATTTTATTTTAATCGCTTAGTTGACTGAACTCAATTGGATCTTTTTTAATAATAAATAAAAAAAATAATTCCAAATATTTAAATTTAATTCCAAATAATTCCATTTAATTCCAAATATTTCCATTTAATTCCAAATAATTCCCTTTAATTCCATATATTTTCATATAATTCCAAATAATTCCATATAAATCCATATAATTCCACATAGTTCCAATTAATTCCATTTAATTCCAAATAATTCCATTTAATTCCAAATAATTCCATTTAATTCCATATTACTCCATATATTTTCATTTAATTCCAAATAATTCCATTTAATTCCATATAACTCCATATATTTTCATATAGTTGCAAATAATTCTATTTAATTCCAAATATTTCCATTTAATTCCAAAAATTTCCATTTAGTTTCAAATAATTTCATTTAATTCCATATGATTCCAAATAATTCCATATAATTCCAAATAATTCCATATAATTCCTTTCCAAATAAAACTCTCAGAAAATTTTAAGCCTCGATTTTGGTATGTATGTGAAGTATGTATCTGATATACTTTTCCCTTGGAAATAAGTTGGTATTATCTGTTGAGATCAATGCGTATTCTTTTCTCATTGCTGATAGCTGATTTGACATTAGTTTCCATAGGTCAAAAGTCCCTTTTTGATTGAGAAAAATTGTTGTAAAAAATAAATTGCAAATAAAAACAAGTCCTTTTAATTCCGCAGACTCCAAATCAAGCACTCAGTTCAGTTAGCATATACATAAAAAGTTTTAAGTCACGATTTTACTATGTATGTGAAGTATGTTGGGAATATATTTTCTTTTTCTTTTTTTTTTATTATTTAAAATGTATTAATATATATTTATATTTGCTAAACAATTTTTCTGCTACCTTATTTTAAGCTTGACCAGTTTTACATTAAGCAAAAACATTTTTTAGAATTAGTTTAATACGTACAACAGATAACAAGAACTTAAGCAGCAACTTATAAAATTAGCTTAAGAATTTAGTTTAATAATTTAATCAATTAACTAATGTGGATTTTTCAAGGATTCTTGTGGGTGGCATCTTTTCCATTGGAAACAATTTTTCTAACATGTTTAAAAAATATCAGAACTAAACTGAATATTTTCCATATATGTGAAGTATGTTGAAAGTATTTTTATCTTAGGAAACAACTAAAATTTTCCATTGTATGTGAAGTATGTTGGAAATAATTTTTCTTAGTAAACACAATTTCTCATATTCTTAAAAAATTCAGAAGGACAAGATTAAATAATCCCTAAGTATGTGGACCAATACTTTTTCTCTTCAGAGATAAAATATGTTCAATACATTCCGAAATACTTTACAGAGTAGTTTTTTTATTTTGCCATCATTCATCAGACTCTGATTTGTATAAATATATAAAATAAAAAATATTTTATATATACATAAATATATATTAAATAGAAAAACAGTTTCTCAAACCCAAGGCAGTCATATTAAAAATGTCTTATTTATTCTGCTTCCTTTCTGCTGAATTAAAAGATACCAAAAAAAATTTGTTGCAGAGATTTACTTTGTATTTTAATACACTATTTTTTTTTTTAAATTTTCTTTTTGCTGCACGTTGAAGAAGCTATTAGCCAAAAAAAAAACTCTCAGCAAGTTGGCAACATTTTTGAGGCTTGTCAACATTTTGAGTAGCAATTTGGTTGGCTTGGGTCTGGCGCGGTAAGCAGCCTATTGCCACGCCCGCATTTGGCTGCCTCTGCATGTGGCACACACTTTGAGTAATGCGTCAGCCAGCCAGACGAAATGATGAATTGAATGAACGAAGCAGTTGCAGCAGGAGTTGCTGCAGGAGTTGCTGCAGGAGTTGCTGCAGTTGCTGGCCGCATCATGCGGGCAACATTGCTGCCAGTGATTACCATTAGCAACTGTTGTTGTTGTTGCTGTTGTTGTTGTTGCTGTTGTTATTGGTTGCAACTGCAGCTGCGACCACAGCGCCCAGTTTTGTTGCCAGCTTCCTTTTTTGAAATCATAAATTTTAGTACAGCAGCAGCAGCAGCAACTGGCAGCAGTTGCTTTGCATTTTGTTGTGGCTGCTGAAAAATGTTCAAGCAGAGAAGCCCTGGCTAATGAACACAACACCAACACACACACACGAACACACTCTTAGTTTATGGCCCATGTAGCACTCAGTGCATTTGGCAATTATGAAATGCACTCACAAATGTCGCTCCCTTTTTCTCGCTGTGTGCGTGCGCTGCAAATTTAGAACAAGCGTAAAATTTGCAATTAAATGGCAAAAGTAGCATAAAACACACACAAGAAAGAAAGAAACAAACAAACAACAACAACAACAACAACAACAACAACAACAAAATAATGGTTAAAAGGGAGGAGGCGAAACAGGAGACAGGACTCCATAAATGAGGTCAGTTGCGCTTCAACGTTTTTGTGCGTTGTGACATTTTTGGTGCAACAACAACAACAGCAACAACAGCAACAATAAAGTTGACTGCGGCAAAGAAATAAAATGAAAATTGCTGTGCACATTGCGTATACGGCACGTTGGACACGACGCAATAATGCCACGAAATGCATTAAAAACGGCAGCAACAGCAGCAGCAACACAAAAGAAAACAAACAGCGTAAGGAGTGAGCATAACTGACTGCAGCATACTCTATTTTAAAAAAACATAAAAACATATTAAATATATGAAAATAAGAAATAAGTAAATAAATATATATTAAAAAGAAATAAAATTAAGCTTTAACAGAATTTAGTGTGGGGATTTGTGGTTAATAAAAGCCTGCATTTTAGACAGCAGCAATTAATTTACTTAATTTACCACTTTAGTTTGAATAAAAGAGTTGTCTATATTAACTTAATATGAAATGTAAATAAAATAGATTAAAATATAAAAATGATAAAATATATATAAATTCTTTGATTAGATAAGATTCTCAGTCAGCTGCCTTTAAAATTTCTTTTAACTAACTCGAAAACTGAATCATTTAAATTTTTTTCTATACAATTTATTTTTTTGAATGGATTTAATTATATTTTTTTTTTATATGCAACAATTTAAATTAAATACTTATAATAATTATTTAATTACATTCATATTGGCAAAATATTTATTTTATTGCTGGCTAACTGTAGAAAACTCTTTCAACTATATTAAAATTTTGTATACTCAGTTCTTTGGCTGACTCAACTCTATAAAGGTTTCTGCGATTTGCCACGCCCCCAAAAGACATAAACAGAAAAGCTTTAAGACCCATTTTAACAAACACATAAACAAAGTTACAACTCTTTTGTGGAATGCACTCTTGCAATATACCCATTTGGCTTATTGAACAAGTTAAACAGCAATAAAAACAACAACAACAACAACGACAAGAGAAGAAAATGACAGAAGGTTTCGATTATATATATATATATATATATATATATATATATATAGCCAGCCAAATGGGCGGATATGGGAATCAGTTTTGTTTGCTTATATGCTAAAGGGGGAAGAGCAGGGGGCGTGGCATGTGAAGGGGGCGGGTGCAGTGACACTTTCAAGCGTTACGTTGACCCCGCCAAATGACAACAACGAGAACTTAATGCAAGTGGGCGGTGGGCGGTGGGCGGTGGGCTGTGGGCGGGGCGCAGGGAAAAGCGAGTCGGGTTGGTTAAAGATTCGCAAACATGACAAATGATAAATGGGCAAAAGGATACGCAATGCGCAATGGCCAGGACAAACACACACACACACACACAAACACACACACACATAGATAGAGTGAAACAGACATGGCCACATTCTGGATTTCACATTTCAAATGCTGTCAGCTGACGGGACTGTGGCCTCAACCAAAAGTGGGTAGCTTAAATTTAACATGCTGCTGGTAACAGGCAGACAGACAGACAGAGACAGAAAGAGACAGAGAGGGAGACAGATTCCATGTAACATAACGCTTGGACATAAGTTTCTGATTATAAATTTTGGGTTTCAATTTCATTCCAAATAATTTTGCTTTGTTTTAGTGAATAATAAACAATATTTTATGCTGATTGAAAGCCTAAAGACGTTTGTAAATTGATCAACAGCTTCTTTCTGCTAAGAACAGCTTTTAATATCAACTTTCAAATACATTTAAATCTGATTTGAATCAGCCCCCAAAGTATTTTACTGGCATATTAAAATTATATAATTATTAATTAAATTATATAAATTTTTCACTTTTATTTTCAATTCAATTCAATTAGTGCTATTATTATATAAATATATTGAATTTTATTCAAGTCTATCAAAAAGTTTTTTATGTATTGATTTTTATTGTCTAAATTTATTAAGAATTGTTTTCTATTTTAGTTCCCAACTCAACCTTTTTTCAACAACAAAATCTTTTCTTTTTTTACCTTAATTTTATTTATTCAATAATTTAAGTTGTCAATTGTTAAATAAAAGGTTTGTTGTACAAATTATTTAAGCCTTTCTAAATGTTTGTTGTTGCCAAACAACATTTAATTAAAAGACAACAAGAAACGGTTTTTTAGGCAAATATAAATAAATATATAAATATATATAAAAGTAAAGTAAAATAATTCCAGATTTAGTAAAAATTTATTACTTAAGCAGAAGTCTATAAAAGCAAGTTCTTTAGAAAAAAAGTTACTTTAATTATTTAATAGAACATTTCTTAGATTTAACTAATTATTTGCACAAAATCTTCAACAATTATAACTTTGTCCAACATAAACAGATTTTAATAGAAATAAAGTGAACTGAAAAATGTTATTGAATTCTGCTTTTTAAGCTAACAAATCCTACGAAACACATTTTCCAGCTAATACTCAAATGTGTCCAAACAAAGGAACTTTTCTTATGATAAAAATATCTCGCATTCAAATTAAACTTTTCTTCCTTCGAAAATAGTTTCGTATTTCTTGCTTTGATCAACAACAAAATAATTTTTCTGTGTCGTTTCATTTAATTAACATTTGTGAACACTTTGAAGTTTTCCCCGACGTTTGGCTGTGCTAAAAGTAGGCGTTGCCACGCCCACACAGCTAAAATGGACGAAAGCCGAAATGGATTCAAACAATTCGAAACGATTTGCGCATTAAAAGTCCAACGGCCAGCAAATCAAATTGAACAGTGCCAATGAATGCGCCGTCCGACATCCGCATCCGCATCCGACATCCGCATCGGACATCCGCAACTGTGTCCATTGCAATGGAACCCTGAGCATGAATTTAATTTTGATTTTTATTCGGGCTTCTTTTTTTTTTTATATGGTTTTTAAACGTCGAACGATTTAATTGAATTGCACGCGACCCAAAAAAGGGGGGGGGGGGGGAACTCGTCCTGCTCCAGGAGCAATCCTTGTGCCCGTTCCCATTCCACACACACACACACACACACACACACAGAGAGTGGGGATCTGATTATGCAAAGTGGCGCCCAACGTGGCACGCTGGATGTGTTGCTAATTTTATCGCTGCTCGAAAGCTCGAACAGCAACAAAATGAGGATAGCTGTGTGGGCTAAAAGGATGTCCCGGTATGTCCTGGGATGTCCTGCCTCTTTCGTGTAGCTGCAAATTGAACAAGCGCATATATGCAGCCAATATAAACACACACACACACACACATATATATATATATATATATATATGGATACTTATTGACTTGACCAGGCCAATGTTTGCGGCAGCTGCATCTTAAAGTCGAGTGGACAGCGCTGAGCACCACTTCTGCTTCTTCTTCTTCTTCTTAGACGTCTCTTGATTTGTTCAATTAAATGCAAACTTGACAAAGAAAAAATTTTGCTGTTCAATTTGACTTTTGATAAAGTTGTGTAAATGCAAACAAAAAGATTGATGAAGGGAAAGTTGTTGGCAAGCTGGGCACAGGCTAAAGTCAGCCCACACACACACAATAAATGTAAATAAAAAGTTTATTGCTGCCCACGCGGCGTATACTTAATATGTTTGCACTATATATTAAGTATACGCGGGGTGAAACTTTAATGTGATTTTAAATGAATGCGAAAGCTTTTTAAGTTGCTTAGTCAAGTCTTCAATTTGATTGAACTCAACATTAAGTATACGCAAAGTAAACCGGAGCAAATGAAGTTGATTTAAATGAACTCAATTTGCTTTGATCAAATCAATAAAAGTAATTAAAGAATTAATTGCCGCCCACGCGGCGTATACTTAATATGTTCACTCTTCATATTAAGTATACGCAGTGTGAAGCTTAAATATTATTTTAATTGAATGTGAAATCAGTTCAAGTACATTTGTAGTAGGTCAAATTAATTAACAGCTTGTTGTAAGAACTCAATATTAGGTATACGCTAAGTAAACCAGATTTAAATAAACGCCGCTGCCGATTTGGCTTTAGCCCCAGTCAATTAGACTCGTTGACCCATTTGGCCGGTCGCATTGATTGATGGCTTGATATGGGATCTTTTTAGGTATTACGTATACGCCGCTTTGGCCATTAGCAAGCTATTCCCTTTGCATTTTGCAACATAATTAGCGTGGTTTGATTGATTGATTGATGAGCTTTTGCTTCTGCTTTTGCTTTTGGCCGCTGCTTTGGCATTTTTATTGCACATTTGTTTAGTCGGGCATTTAAATTATTAAATTGGCCTGCACAAAGTTTGTTGTTGTTGTTTAATATTTGAATTCAATTATGCGCCAGGCTGCACAATAAATTGCACGCGCTGACCTGGCCCCGATCCAAGCCACCCATCAATCACACAGCCAATCAATCAATCAATCCCAATTACAGTGAAATAAATAAGCATTATAATCAATTTTAAATTTCATTTTAAGTTCTTTGTTTTTATTTTTGGTTGTTTACTTTTAAATTTTCATTGTTATTTATTTTTTGTTATATTTTTTTTTATCGGGCCTACTGCATTTTGTTTAAGGGAGTTAAGCTAATGATCGACTGCTGCATACCCTGTTCTTAATTGTAACATGAGCTTGAATTAGGTTTGACAGTGCCTAAAAATTCCTTTAAGCATTTTTCTTTTGAAACCAAACCTTAAAATTCCAAAGCGAAGCTAAGTTAGAATAGACAAAGATAAAAAAGCTGTCGAATAAATCTTTTGCTTGGATCAAATTAAGGCGGGCACTTTTTATTTATTCTTCTTATATATATTTTATTATTTTATATATATTACTGTTTTTATTGTATTATATTATTATTTTTTATTATTTATTATTATTTATTATTATATAACATCAGATTTTATTATTAAATAATATATATAAGAGCGGCCACTTTTTAGTTTGACTTTTTGTTATTTTTCTATTTTAGTTTTTTATTATTTTTTTATTTAAGATATAATATTACTTTTATATTTTTATATTACTTTATATTATATTAAGTTATACTCGCTATGTTCTATTATTATAATAAAATATATATATTATTATTTAATAATGTTGACTCAAGCAAACTTTTGATTCCAAAGCATTTAGTTATAATAAAAAAAAAAGGCATGGAAATTATTTTAATTTAAATGACATAAATATGTTTTTTTTTTGGTAAGGAAATGGATCTTAAGCATATTAAAATCGAACATTTTTAATCGCATTTTATGCTGTGATATTTTTCAACTACAACTTTAAATAAAAGTATATTTAACAGATTTTCGCTAATCGAATAAGTTTAAAGAAAGGAATATTCTTGCTTTAAATATTAATTTTATTTAACTTAAAACCCTTTTATTATTTTGTAAGCCAAATGTTCGTCCAAAAATCGGAGAGAATTAAATCGTAGTGAAATATTTTGTGGCTGCTGTTGAATTTGCAGTTTTTGGTGATAAATGGACAGCCAAAATGGAGGCGTGGCAGGTGGGCGGATTTTCTGATTGAATGCGCCGAGTGCAGCTGATGTCAATTTAATTTGTGCGGACTTCGCGTTAATTTGCGTACCAAAAATGTCAGCACAATAAATGAGTGAGAACAATATGCAAGTGTGTGCGAGTGTGTGCGAGTGTGTGTGTGTGTGTGTGTTTGTGTGTGTGTCTAGGTGTAAAGCCTATGCGAGTTAATTTGATTTTAATTATGTAACACGGGCTGTGAACCGCGACAGCTTTTGCCGTTGCTTTTGCTGTAGCTTTGGTTTGTTTCATTTGCGGTTAATCAACTGGCCGTGGCATTAATATTTTGATTGCCACACGCCGCAGCAGCAACGACAGCAACGACGGCAACTAAATGTTGCAGGCAGCCGCAGAAATTGACAATTAAAAATAATTTGAAATGCAGGCGCCCAAAAACGTGCAGCGACAACGAAAACGAGCGCGTTCCATTAAAATTTCAAGTCAACTCAACTGTGCCACAAACACACAACAGACACACACACAAACACAACACACACACACACACAGAGTTGCTGGCGACAAGAGCAATTTAAAATTAGTAAAAGTTAAAGCGACAGCAACAAAAACGTGGGCAAAAATGTTGCCTTCCTCCCAAGGGGGGGTGGGGGGCGTGGCAAGGGACGAAGGCTCCACTAAATGGGAGCAACACGAGCCGCTTTGCAATTAAAAACGAGCAGAAAAGCCAAGTCAGCAGCGTGACCGACAAGCTAATACCCTGTGAAGAAAGAAAAGTTGGCTTTATTTTAAGTTAGTCTTAGTTTAAATTAAATTAATTTGTTGAATTTAATAAAAGTTGATTTTATCTATGAATCGAACTAGTTCGAACTAAGCAACTTAAAAAGATTTCTAAAAATAATAAAAGTTGCCTGAAACAAAGAATAAAAGTCACCTTTATTATTAAATAAACTTTTATTATACTAGCTAAAATTGAGTTCGAACCAAACAAGTTCGAACTCCACAACTTCAATTGCTTTGAGTGAAGGAAAGAAAATATTATTGACTTAATCTCTAAGTGAGCTTAAATTTCAGCTGAAAAATAAATTCGAACCAAACATGTTTGAATCCATAATATCATTTAAAATTAAATATAAATTTAATTTAAAATAAATATATAAAAAGTAAATATGGCCTTAAAATGACCTTGATACTTTGCTTAATAATTATAAAGATTTTTTTTTGATTTTAAATGCGAAACTAGATATCTAGCTATAAATATATATCTCTATAAATATTTATATATGCATATAAAAAGATGAAAGGAATTTACTTTTCAAACAGAGATTACAAATTAAATTAAAAAAAATAATAAATACTTCTCCAACAAAGCCTGGGTTCGAACTTTTCTTTCTTCGCTGCTTTGTTCAATTTATTCCGCTTAAAGTTTACTTCAATTGATTCAACTGATTTAATTTCTATACCAAATTTTTTTTGTTCAAACTAAATATAAAAAAAAATACTCCTTTTTTATTTTTATACAGGGTATGCTGCAGTAGATGTTTTTGTGTTGCGCTTGTTTTTACTCGTCGCTTGTCGCCTGTCTGTAAAACTCAAAACGTGCAACTAAACTGTGCAGCATTTTGCAAGGCAACTTGGCTGCATTCTTTCCACTGGCTGGCTTATAGCCACGCCCCCACCCACGCCCCCACCCACGCCCACACCCACAAGCCGCTTAAGTGGACTGTTAAGGGCTTGTTAATTTTATTGATACCCACGCCGATCGAATATTGCGCCGTGATAAGAACGAGAGAGGATTGGAAATGGGGTGGGGATTGGGTTGGGGGTGGGATTGGGATTGGGATTGGGGTTGGGGTTGGGTGGGTGGTGGCAAGTGGAGCAAGTGGTGCATTGGCACTCGACGTTGACATGCCCGACACATGTTGCGGCCGAAGCGACGTGCCCCAAAGGATGTGACTCGATAAATACATATATAAACATACATAAGTATGTATATGTATATGTATGTGTGTGTGTATGTGTGTGTGTGTGTATGTGTGTGTGGTTGTCTCTGCCGCACAACCGCAGCTGACCCACTGAAAGCCGAAACCCATTCGGTTTGGCCGCCCCAAAGTCAAAGGCAAAGTTGGTCAACGCCCAAAACCGAGTTTAAGATTCATCAAATTAAAATATATATACCCAAATTGTGTTAAATAGCGCAGCAGAAACAGCGAGAAAGAGAAAGACACACAGATTGAAAGAGACAGCATGAGCTGCTTTTTTTTCGAGAGTAAACTTTGCTGGGGCGTATACTTAATATGGGGGCAAGGCCAAAGCGAATTCTGTTTGCAATTCTTTTTTTTTCTTTAATCTTAAAAGAGCTGTGTTTAATATTAATACTAAATTGTAATTGCCAAAGATGAGCATAAAGTACTTTTGATTTAAAATAAATAAACGCAGGTTTTAAGAATTTTTAATTATAATTTTAATTTTTTTTTAAATAAATAAATAAATAAAGAAAGGAAAAAATAATAATATAAAATAATAAATATAATACAGAGAGCATTACTTTTAATGATTTAATAGATATATAAATTATATAATCTCTCTAATTATATTTCTCTGTGTAATAATAAATATAATACAGAGAGCATTACTTTAAATGATTTAATAGATATATAAATTATATAAATTTTTTATAAATTATACAAATACAACATAATATACTTATATACAATTCAAAATTTATTACAATTGTAATTATAATAAATTTAAATATAAATTAGCAAAATATAAATATTATTATATATTAAGTTGATTTTATTTTCGACATTTGTTTATTTCTTTTTGCCTCTAATTTTGCATTATAAATAAATCTGAAGATCTTTTCCACAGCTGTTTTTCTATCTGTATTTTAAATTGGATTATTAATATCACGTATTATTTATTTTTTGCCATTTAGTTAACAAATTTTGATTTTAAAGATGTGTCAAATAAATTTCTTTGTACCAGCTAAATGAAAATAAATACTTTAAATTTTCAACTTACTTTTTCTTAACTTTTCTACTTACCACAAAAGTTGCCAACCCAGCTGAAAATGAGAAAAACCCCGCTAGGAAAAGTGCTTGAGTTAATATCGTGAGTTTCATTTTATTCATTATACCAATCGCTGGTTGAGCCTAGTTTATTTCAATATAGCCTTTACATAGTATTTTTTTTTTTACCCTCGTTCGTGTTTTTCTTTCAGCTTTTACTGATCCAATCTGTTTTTGGCTCTGCTTATATATATATATATATATATATATATATATATATATATATATATATGGATTTTGGCATACACATAGTACATACATACATATATATTTATTTATATATATGAATTATCCATTTAATCCGTAACTTAAGTTAAATAACAATCACATTTACTTATTCTGTTTTTTCATTTTTTTGCATTTTTCCATTTTTGGCTTTGCTTTTTACTTATTTAAAAAAAAAAAACGTGTAGATTTCTTTTTCGTTTGTTTTGTTTTTTCTTTGTTTTTAATTACTATTTAGGGTTATGTAAGTATATCATGTATATATATATCATTACTTTAATTATGTGCCTGCTCCCCGTAAACAAATTGTCAATAAAACAATTGCGAAACAATCAAAGTTAACAAAAAACTTTAAAAAACAAAATCGTTCGTTTCGTTTCGTTTCGTCTGAGAACCGATCTAAATAACTTGCCATATCCTTTGGGTATTGCATATAATATATATATATATATAATTCTCTACTTGCCTCCTTAAAAACACGTGCAACTTGCAGCGCACGCATTTTCTCTTCTTCTTCTCCTCCTTTCATTCTTTCAATTTGATTTATATTAATTTATAATATTTTTTGTTTTTCCTTTTGAAATCTTGACTTTTATTTTTTAGTATTAATAAATGTTTTTTGTTTTTTTTGTTTTTTGTTTTGTTTTACGTCAATCTAGAGAATTGTTTGCTTGCTTGTATTGTATAATTCTTTATGTTTAAGTTGAATTCTTTTCTTTTTTCCGCGGTTTTCAATCGAGTTTCTTAGTTATACAAAGTACATCCATACATATATTTATTTATATATATATATATATCTATATATATATATATAATTGTGTATATAGTTAAGGTTTTTTGTTCTGAATTTGAAGTCCTCTGTTTGTTTTTGTTTGTTTTTGTTGTTGTTGTTGTGTTTTGTTTTTAAAAAGAAAACTAGTTGCTAATTCGCTAGTTGTTCAAAGAGTACACAAGTTGCTCACGTATCGTATAGTTTGTATAAGTAAAGTTCTTATATATTGTATAAATTGTTATTGTAAATTGTGTAATTTTCATTTATCGTTTTCCTTATAAATTTGGGCACATTTGATTACTTGTCACAATTCAAAATAAATGTCAAAGAATATCGGTGTACGAATTGTAAATGCGCTGTGCTCGCATCTTAATGCCTCTTTCTGTATGTGTGTGTGTGTGTCAAAAGTGCTGCGATTTCAGAAAGATTTTAACTGCGTACAGTGGACACTTAAAGTACACTCTGTACCAAATTTGATGGCTCTAGTGTTAATATTAACTGAGTTCACTGGGTTAGTTGGGTAAATAGTAGTTGAAATTTGGCAAAACTGTCACAATTTAATAATGTGTCACAGAATATTGTAGAACGCATTGTTAATCGCATCCTTAAATCTTTTTTAGATGTGGGTAAGTATGCTAAAAGTGTTCTGATTTTAGAAAGATCTTAACTGCGTACAGTAAACACTCAAAGTACACGCTGTACCAAATTTGGTTGGTCTAGTGTGAATATTAACTGAGTTCACAGGGTTAGTTTCTTAAAAAGTGGTTGAAAATAGTCGGTTAAAATAATTTTAGAACGACTTATTGTTTGCAATTCTAGATTACTTTGAGTTGGTTTAAGTATGCTTAAAGTGTTCTGATTTTAGAAAGATTTTAACTGCGTACAGTAGACACTCAAAATAGACGACATACCAAATTTGGTTGCTCTCGAGCAAACAATGGCTGAGTTCACTGGGTTAGTTGCTTAAATAGTTGTTGATTTTGGCAAATTAAACAGCTAACCAGATTTTTTCAGCATTTGCGGTTTATGGAATTTGCTTCCATTCGAAATGTGACAGCCAATAATATAATAAACTAATAGCCAAACAATTTGTGTTTGCATAAATAATTAAAATATTTCATTTACGCTTACTTATTATATTTTGTTTTTGTTTGTTTTCCTTTTTTTTGTTTTTGTATTCCTTTGTTGTCAATGTTTTTGGGGTGGGGATGGTTTTTATTTCGGTTTGTTTGTCGGCATTTTTGTGTTTTTTTATATATTATTTGTAGATAGACATTGAATTAGCTGCTGACCAACATTGTTGGCAAATAGACAAACAATTAATTATGCTTTATTTGAATTGTACTTAAATATTACTATTATTTTTTTTTTATTTTTTGGTTTTCTATGAATATTTTGAAAAATCAACAAACAGTTTAAGTGGAAAAATTTGAAATTCAATTATTATCATTTCATACTTTTATAGTTATTATGCTTTTAGTTTTAATCATTTTTGTAGTTTTCTTTTTGGATTATGCATTTCCAGCCTAACTAGCGGACACAGGGCGGGCCGTGGCGAGGGGGCGTGGCAAGTGCCAGCCAGAGAGAGAAAAAAAAAACATACACTCACCAAAAGTTGCTTTGATCTTAGCTTAGACGTTTTTTTTAGTTTATAAATATATTTGTTGAGGGCAAAAACCTTTACCTTTTTTTATTCTTTTTCCATTTTCCATTTTCCTTTTAATTTTCTTTTTTTTTTTTTTTTTTTTTTTTTTTTTTTTTTCTTTTCTTTTCTTCCTCCTCTTTTTTTCTGTTTTTCTGGTTTATACTTCTTGTCGTTCTCTTCTTTGTTTGTCTTTTGCTGCGTCGTTGGTGGTGGTTATTTTTTTTTTTG
>SCDZ01001078.1:0-14623 GCA_004143845.1 Drosophila lacertosa | reverse complement strand
TTTCCCTTGAATCGGCTGTCTTTCCAACTCTTTGGAAAGAATCGTATATCATTCCTCTCCAGAAAAAAGTGGTAATTCTGAAATTACGAACTGTAGGGGCATAGCTTAGTTGTCCGCCATCTCTAAATTATTTGCAAAAATAATTTCTTCTTTCTTACAGCATCTCTCAAAGTCTCTAATCTCACCTACGCAACATGGTTGTGTTAAGAGTCGGTCCACTATGACTATTACATTATTTATTGATGACTTTCCCTGAGCAATAACTCTTTCTCAAATACTTTTGTATGCTAATGATGTAAAACTTATATTATCATATTCTGACTATTTTCATCATTCTTCTCATTGAAATTCTATTCAACTATGGTGTTCAGCCAATCAGTTGTATTTAAATTGTTCTAAGTGTATGTTTACGACGTTAGCTATACCATAGACAATTTCCCCTTACTACGTTGGTGTTCTTCTGGATTCAAAGCTAAGTTTCAATAGTCACATATACACTATTGCAAACGAAGCTAAGGGAGTTCTTGGTTTTATTAAACGCTGGTCAAAAGAGTTTAACTACCCTTTTATAACGAAACTTCTATACATACCTTTGGTACCTCCAATCCTGCAATAGTGGTCATGCATTTGGAGACCGCAGTATAAAATTCATCAGGATCGGATAGAGCCCGTTAAAAAGCAATTTCTGCTTTTTGCCTTACGTGGTTTACACTGGGATACGAATCTTAGTTTACCTTCGTATTCCAGTAGGATTTTACTTCTGAATCTCCCGTCGCTCACAAGCCGTTGAACGATACTTGTTGTTTTTTTGCTACATAAGTTAATTGTTGGCGACATAGATTCACCTTTTCTTCTAGGTCGTCTAAACTTCTTCGACCCCTTTCAATCTCCCAGAAATTATTTTTCTCTCCTTTTGTCTACGTGCACAACGGATTACACTTTCACGTATTCTTCTCTGAAATCTATCTTCCCCCAATCAAATCTTTGCTCTCAGCATATCTTCGGTAAAGCACTGGTCACCCTCAGCTATGAGATAAAATACCCCTATCGTGTCGGTGAAATATTATATTTTATTTTAGAATTATTTATATTTTCTTTAGGCTCTTAGCAAGTAATCTTTTGTAGTTTATATTCTTTTAATTACTTGAGTTGACACTCGTTAAGACAATCGTACCAAATAAATAAATAAACAAATACTAGTAAATCCAAATGAATCGCAGCTAACCTCGACGCTCTTATCTGAGAAGCGTACAACAGCATATTTGTCTGTTCGCTGCAGCTACTGACTCTTGACTAATGCCCATATCTGTTTGTAAATGTCTTTACTTGTCCTCACCAAAAATAAATGTAAAATTTCATTAAAGTAAACTACGACGTTATACCGAATACGACTTTCATTTGTCAGAATATTGACTTATTTAAAAACCTGTATCAAATCACTTCTCAGAGGCTTAACAGTTAAATTATCATTTAGCAGAGATCAACACAGATGCTCACAGATTTATCTCACCTAGCAACAGAGCTTTACTTTCGAATTAATTAATCTCTGAAACCGTTGGACCTTTTAGTACTTAGTACTTATCTTAACTTATCAATAACGATGTATTCTAAATATAACCAAAGCAAAATAAGAGTTTCTCACCGGGAATGTCATATCAAGAGATAGGGAACTCTAGCTTCTAGTTTAGGTTAAGCATTATCGGATCATCATCTTCAACAATCCCTATATTTATTATAGTAAGATTGTTCAGTTGGGATGTTGGTCTGTATACTCATCTTTAAACTTTTTATGTTGTCTGCAACCATTATCTTTCCCTGCTGTTTAGGCATGAACAGTTATAAAACTAATATAATATAATACAGTGATAAACAATAAACACAAATATGGTAAACCACTTGGAATATGTAAAGATTTGAAACATTCCTTGTGTGCCTAGGTAAAGAAAGATAGTCATAAGCGTTTTACTTACATGAAAAAGTACGCGACAATCTTACAACACATACCTCATTGAATAAAGTGTACAGTGCATCCTAATTTGTGGAATATTTATATTTTTACTGATTATTGAAAAAAGATTTTAACCAAAAACCTTCGATATTCAATGATACTGCAAGTATAATATTCAAATTGTTATACAAATTTAACAAAAAGTTTGCTTTGAAACGATTTCTTAAAGCAACTAAAAATTAGGCAAATTTTTTGGGGCACTACAATAGACCCATTAAAACTTATTATTTTAAAAAAAAAAAGGAATTTTTTTTTAAACTTCAATTTTTAATTGGTGTCAATATTATACTTATAAGAAATAGAAAAACAATAATTTTAGTAATGAGTACTGCCTCCTTTGTTACTTATAACTTCATATATCCGGTCACAACCCAAGTACCCCAAGATATGGAGAATACTTTGGCCAGGTTATGTTTGGGATATGAATAGGAGCATTATCTTGTTAAAATATTCATGGAATTGGTCCAAAGAGATTATTTTGTTTTGGAAATACGAAAACCAATATTTTTTTATGTTCTCACTCAATTGTTCCATAAGTCTTGATGGCACCCCACACCATGACATTCTGCATTTCTGATGGTATGCTGAACAGTTGACAGGCTTGTTTTAACTACAGCTAATTCCTCAATCTTAGCTGCGGACTTAGTCGAATTGGAAACAATTCTATGCCCTTAAATATTGGTTAATAGATCTGGAGCTGCGTGTTATCTGTTTGGCAATGCTTCGATTGGATAGTTCTCCCGAGTGCAAGAAGTCTATTTTTTGACGTTCCAATAAACTTTTTCCATTTTTCCTCTAAATATTAGTCAAAAATATTTGATATATATATATTTAATGTTTTTTAATTTAAAAAAATTATCCCTGTTTATGTAAGACTGGGAAATGTACAGTGTGTCTATTTCAACAACCAAACTAAACCCCACGTGACTGCATAGAGTTTTTGAGAGTATTCGAAATCATAGTTATGTTTTCGCACATCAACCAAACTACGATCAAAAATGTTTCGAAGATTTGAACTCTGATAAGAAAAACATTTTGGACAGTTGGAACATCCTGGATTGTAAACAAAACAGATTATTCAAATAAACTTAGTGCGTCCAACCTAAAACCAGCAGTGCATGTGCACTTTTTAATTTGCTTATATTTCGGCTAAAGTAACGATGATCAAAGACTGGCCGAATCTGGCAAGACTATTCCTTATTTTGCTGCCTGACTAGATCGGCATAGAACACAATTTCAAACTTTCTCAAAAATTCGAAAATTTATAGAAAAATTAAGTGGCGCAGCAGTCCCACTGAAACCGATGCACGGTGCAAGAGCAAATTTGGCGTCTAGCTGTTGAAAACAAGTATTGGAAGGAGATCATAGATCACTGAGCTTGACATATCCCCAAGAAGTATAAATCAAATTTTAAACCAGGACGAAACGGTTAAATATGCTTGACAAAACGCTGTTCCGAGACTGCTGAAGCGCCACATAACCGCTCATCTAAAAATTGCTGAGATGTTGAAATTTTAATTAGAGGAGTTTTGTAAAGCTATATTTTCAAACAAAAAAAAAATTAAGTTGGTCGGCCCTCTGCCATGCATCTCTGACATAAACCAAATGGATATAAAGCTGGAATTTGCTGGAGACTTTTACTGGGATGAGTGGATCTGTCAGCAAGACAACACGCCAATCCATACGGCACGTAAAAAAAACACTTTTTGGCAGCTAGAAAAATACAATTTGTTGCAATGACCAGCGATCAGTCCGGACCTAAACCTAATAGATCTTTGGGGAATACTATAATATAAAGTTTATAAAAACTGCCGCCATTTCCGATACGGTAACTGACCTCAAAAAGGCCTTGACCCAGGAATGGGATCAAATTAACCCTGCAACTCTACATAATCGACAACTTTAGTGACACACCGTAAAATATGAAATCATATCAACTATTAGGATGTAAAAAAAATATGTTGAAAAATATTTCCAATAGTATTTGGAATTTTCATTCCGTATGCACATATTCTTAATTCATAGAAAGTTAAATTCTTAAGTATTCTAGAAGTTTACGGAAATAATATTGTAACTTTTTTCTTAACTTGTAAATGTGGTCAAAATAGATAAATAAAATTCAATCAAAAACATTCAAACATAACGCGAAAGTTTTGTTTTTTAATGTCTGTACTGTACTATAGTCATTTTTAAACAGTCTCCAAAAACTAAAAGATTTTATGAAAATTACATCTTTATCCTATAATATATAAGCAGCTCTATTATTATACCATATGACAATGCGTTTGAATATCTCTACTTTGTTTCTCATGTAATTTATGGCTTTAAAAACAAATAGCATTCCGAAGCGTTTTATACTGACTTAAGCAAACTCTTTGGCTGAGTTATGTCAACAGTTATCTCACATAGTTCCGTTAAATAGATTTCAGAGTATTTAATTACGAAAAAAAAAGTTATTTTATTATATCTGTCCTCATTGTAATCAACTGGGTCCTCTTCCCTTATCTCGAATTTTTCAATGATCTCTTGATACTATTTTAGTCTAGCGATCTGATGTATGCTGATTATGTTGAAACTATGCTAGGTCGATGAGATAACCTGAACCTGACTATCATTCCAAACATTTTATGTCTCTTGTATTCAAACGCTTCAGCACAATAATAGATTATGTTGTAATAAGTGTTTGGTAAATTTTTGTACAAGCAAAGTCTAAAATCTGTAATATATAACTTGGACTTTCGTATGATTTTGTAATTAACAAAATCAAATTGTGCGGTCTAGTACCGCTTATTACTTCCGACATATTATCAAACCGGGTTAAAAAAAGTATTTTCCTTTATACCCATTTAGACATTTGAGTCTTACTATATTATGCAATTATGTAATAAATATTATTCTCACGCAAATCCATCATTTTATATGTTTGAATCACCTTTTGTAATTTTTTCACATTAAGACTGAAAAGCAGTTCTCCCATTTTAAGAATTGAGATATTGGAGTTCCGCTTTATTCCGTTTTATCAATTCAACCTGCCTAACGCGTTGTTAAATTCCTCAGTTCTTCTTAACAAACTTTGCCTTGCATAAAGACTTCTCCATTTTCCCTTATAAACGATTTAGAACGTAATTAGTATTTTTTAATTTTATTAGTATTGTGTAACTTTTCAAAGTTGAACTTGTATTGTACGTTACAGTTCAGATCCCTTCTTTATGGGCGGGAGGTGGTAAGATGCTGATTCTATAATCGAGACATTCAAACAAAAGTAATCAGTAAGGGAAGAACTTGATGTTAATACACTCAATCAACCAAAATTCGTCAGATAAGTAACACCAAAGCCGAAATTGTTTGCAAGAAACTTAAACTCAATGCAAGGATTAGACTATTAAAAGGCAGATACAACGTTCTGTGTTGGGTGATTTTACTAATTTTTTTAAGTAACCTTGAAACACTTGATGTAGTCGGTGCAATCGTACCATTATTCATAGCAAGTTGTACCCTATGTATCACATGAAGCATTAATTTATACTTAATCAGAACCAAGATCCTATTTAAATATTACAAAGCCTATTTGTAAGCAGTAAGAGCCGGACGCCATTATAATTACACAAATCCCAATAGTGAAAACCCCTTTAGCAATAGAATATGTAGTATTGATATATTTACAATTTTTTCACATGTAAGCTGAGCTGAATATTTTTTGCCAGTTGGTGAATTAACCAACACTATAAACTCTTTTAATGAGTTCAGGATATTACAATTATTATTACAAAACTTATAAATTTATAAAAATGTGTTTATTAACTTACCATTTTTCTAAATTGCCAATAGTCCGTGGCCGCAGCAAATGTGTTTAAAGCCCATTGCTTCAAAAGTGTTTTCGGGACCATAGTGCATTGAACTTCAGTAAAAATCTCTCTTAAAATTGTGTGTATAATTGGTGTTCCTTGAGCTTGTACTTCTGAAAGACGCTCATAATACCTTACAATCGGCATATCGTAATCAATTTTTGCATTATTACAACATTTTTTAAATATCTTCAGTAATGAGACACTATTAGGGTTATCCTCAGCTAGTCGCATTTGTGGTGAAATTGGAACTACGCGTGGGACGGTGATATTTAAAAATCTCCGACTTGTTTCTTTTTGTTTCTCTAAATAATAATTAAGCATTCGCTTTAACTGCAATACACGCTCTTCCCGGCGTGCATCACCAAGACCAGAATCTAAAACAACTAAGTAAGGGTAAATTTTTCCATTTGTACCTCTTATGTATAATCTGCGTGCAGCAGTGTTATTTTTCTGAACTATTTCTACACGTGGCATAAACCGAGCAATACGCACATAATAATGAGACGATGAAGGAATCAGCAACTCTCCGGGTAGTTCAACTTCCGCAGTTTTTTGACTAAAGTTGGATAAAAATCTACATTTGTCCTCTATTAAAAACGATGTCGGCAATTTTTTGACCTTTGTTTCCAAAACTTTTATCCACGTTTTTAGCTTTGATATCAAATTATGCAATTTCATTGCTCCGGGCTTAGAGAAATCAAAATCATTAGTAAACTGTTCTTTCATCTTTTGAAATACAGGATCTTGAAATGTTACTTGTGCCCGTCGAGCTAGAGATTCTGACGCGGCAGAGTGTGATATAGAAGAAGTGACAGATCCTGGAACATTTTCTATTCCAATACCAAATGTTGATCCCAGTTTTTTGACAAAATGCAAAGTGTGAGGTGTAATCGTTGCATTAACCACAGTACTGCGATTCTCAAACGCAATAGCGTAACATTTAATTAGGCCTTGACGTAATTGCCGTAGAACTTCTTCCGTCCAACTCTCTCTAAACCAAACCATTTGGTCAACAATTCCTTCCAGTGAACTTAAAATAGTGGGATGAACTTCACGTTGCAGCTGCATTACTTTGGAACATCTCCACATAGGTGGTGTAGCTTTAATTGGGTTAACGGATGCAACAGTCACTTGATTTCTTCCACAACCTCCTGAAGCAATATTTTCCAAATTCTATAAAAAATAAAACACCGCTGTTTATTATAAGAGCTAAAAAAATGTGTAAACCATTCAAATGTTATGTTACTCTTCTCCAAAAACCGTTTTTATATTAATTATACTAGATACATTATGTCTTAGAACTGCCCTGTTTTCTGCCCTCTTGCTGCCTGCTCGTAAATAAATTTAATTCAGAGATGAAATGTTTAGTACTCTTGTTCGCTTAAAATTATACCAGATTTGGAGAGTGGCAATTTTAATGTAAATAAATTACATAAATTTATTTCGATTTTGCTGGCTTTTTTTTGGCATAAAATAAGTAATGGCCAATTTAATTTCTTTATTTTTTAAAAGTCTCCGCTAGTTGCTAATAATATAAAAAAAAAAATAACTTTTCAATATCAATAATAAAAAAATTCAAACAATTTTAAACTGTTACAATATGCACATTGCTATACTGTACGTAACAAACATAACTCCTTCCTGAAAGATGCTATCTTCTTTCTTATATTTGCTTAAAACAATTTTCTTTAAAATATTACATAGAAGGGGGAAAGTACACTGTTGATCTTATAAAATTTTAGTACTTACGGAAGATGTTGATTTCCCAGCAAACACTGCCTGTTCCGCAGATTTATGTTTTTCCCTCTGTTCAATCTTTAATGTAAGATAAAGAGTTCGAATCGGGAAGTATACTGCCTGCGGATACAATCGCCCAATCTAAAACCAAAAACAATTTTCAACAATATTAATTCTTACATATGTGTATTCACAAAGGTATAGAAGAAGAAATAATTAATTTAATTAAGAATATAATAAGCGGCATCACTGGAAACCATCTATTTCTGTGAATAATTATCAATCAAACTTTCGTAATCCCTAAAGTAAAGTTAATTGATTAGTTCGAAAAAGTTGTTTGTTTTTATTTAAAAAACTTTCATTTGACTACGTCGTTTAAAACGATGGTCAAATTAAATAAAATGAATAATTGAATACCTTAATGATATTAAGAGGCTTAAAATATAATATAATAATAACAACTATTTTTCTTTTTAATAAAAGATGAATGTAAAGGTTTGTTCTATTTTATTCATTGCCTTTGGCACAACTGAATTTTTGGTGTTTCATACGCACAGTTATAATTTTTGCCAAGGCACTCTATAATGTGTATTTCGTATCCATTTGGTAGCCTTTAGTTTATTTTAGACATGATAGCAACACTAGACAAAATCTAAAAATATTTTTTCACATGATATGTGCAGTCCAGTCATTTTACTATTTACGATTAAATCTTTTACGCTATTAGTGGCTTTGTAGTGGTATAGCGCAAAAGATATCAATCATTTTCAGTAAAAAATATTATAATACAATACAAAAATAACTTATGTGGAATATATCATGTCATGTTCGTTTCTTCAATTTATTTTTTATTGTCATATCTAAGTCCCTTATGAGACTCTAAACTTATAGTTTTAACCTCTTACACTCGTAGTTTGACTGAAAACAAACAACTAAAGGGTGCCCTTACTATATTTCTTAATTCTTATTTTAATAAATTTAAAAGACCGTCGCCTTCAAATTGTTCTAGATATAAACTTACCTGACTCAATAAATTCAAAATAACGTCGCCTTCAAATTGTTCTAGACAACAAAGTAGTTGAGGAATCCAGGGCAGCCAATAAGATGGAGGAATCCCAGACACGTATTTTTCAAAAGTGCTTATAAGGGTATCACTTGTATTATCATATGACAAAAACCACAAAACTTTAGCTATGTATTTTCTTGTTTTACTTTCATTTTGGTTTCGGCATGCATGAAGATAACAGATTAGTGCATTAGCGGCAAGGGAAATTTGCTTTTCTTTTAAATATATCTGTTCCATATAGTCTCCCCACATAGCCCAAGCTTTAGTAAGTCCATCGTGAAGTTGAACTGCAGCACTAAAAGACTTTCCTGCTTCATCTGTGCGGCCAATTTGCGCTAATAACAAGCCTTTTAACGCATAAAATTCAGCGTTCATTTCACCAGTAAAATATTTTAAATTTGTTGATTCAATAACTTCAAGAGCTTCATTAATTTCATTTCGTCCAGATGTTGAAGGCATTTGTAAGTAGCATTTAACTTGTTGGCGGATTTTCTGCGAACAGTATAAAAAATTACATCAACGTGTATTAACAAAACCGTTAAGTGCAATGATTTTTTATTTTGAATATCTTTGTTGAGTAGTGCTCGTTATATGTCGTAAACATTTTGTTTCCAATTTTATTTTGAGATAAAACTGTCAGTATATAGTGCTGATTTTAAAGATAATAATGGCTTAAACCATTATATCTAATTAAATATATTATTTAAATTTAATTTTTTTACTTCTAAGTTAATTGTACCTCATAGAACGAAGTCAATGTGCAGTTTTTAAATTGCTTATATTTTTGCTAAAGTTAACGGAACATTTTCTGTGGGTATGAAGGTTTGTATTCTTATCTATTTTGCAGATCTCCCTATTATGCAGATCTCAAACGGTCCTTTATAGGTTTCATTCTTTGTAACGTTTTATTTAATTTGTGTAGCAACTTGTGGTCATACAAATTGAGTTTATTGGGATTATTGTGCTATTGAGTGAGTCAGGTCTAAATATATTTTTTAATCAGCGGAACGTAAGTAAAATTGTTTTTTAATGTTTGAGAAAAAAATTAACAATAATTTTTATTTCACAGTAGAAAGTCTCGTGGGACACATTTGTCGGAGGAAGAGTGCAGCAGCCTAGTCTGGCATGACCAAATCTTTTATTGCCGCCAGACTAATTCGGCATAGAAACACAATATGGAACAGCAGGCCTATTAAAATCGATGTACGGTACAAGAGACGAATTCGGCTTCTAGTTGTTCAAAACAACAAGTCTTGCATGGAGATGTACAAATTTTGGTCAGTTTACTAAAGTTATATTTTTGGACGAAAAAAAATGGAACTCCTGCCAAAAGTATTGGCGCGATAAAAGGCAACTACGGCATCTCTGCCCTAAACGAAACCACGGTGGACGATCATTAATGGTTTGGGCTGGCTTAGAGTATGCTGGAGAGGCTTCACTTTATTTTATACCATCCAAAACAAATGCGGAAATTTATATAGAGTTGTTAGAAACAATGGATGAGATGAGTGAATTTTCCAGCAAGACATCGAGCCAATCCATACGGCACGTAAAACAAAATACTTTTTAGCAGCTAGGAAGATACCTTTATTGCAATAGGCAGCGATCAGCCCGGACCTAAACCCAATAGAATATCTTTATATCTATCCGAAAAAATTTACAAGAACGGCTGCCAATTTAATTCGGTAAATGACTTCAAATGGCAAGCTCAAAAAATATTAAAAAAATGTTTGCAATAGTATTTTGAATTTTCATTCAGTATGCACATAAACTTAAATCATAGGAAGTTTAAGTTGTTTATAGAAATATTAAGTTGTAAGGGTTATTAAAAACACTTATATATTTTTATACTGATGTTCCTTACAGGATCATGCTAAACGATCATATGGACGAATAGACAGACGGACATGGCTTAGTCTATTCGGCTACTTGATCAGGCATCAGGAAGGCAGTTTTCTGCCTGTTACATACATTTACATAGAACTATTATAACCATTTTGTAAATATTTTAGAATACATGGTATACTGGCTGCTATGGCATCGACTTAAAACACACCTCGTTTACATTCTATACTATATGATGCAGGTTGGATTAATATGATATATTAAAAAATTTTCAGATTATACAGTAAATTTAAAAGTCAATAATTACCTGAAAACAATCAACTATTGGAACCGAAGGTATGGTATATATTCTAGATAACGTTTCCTGGCATACTCCAGTAAGGTTATGTTTTCTAGCGATTTTTCCAAATGAAATTATTGCTTGCGCCGAAGCGTGTACGCCCAGCATTGTACTTCCTTGGTCTGACTGTTGCTCCAAGTGCTGAGTTATTATTTGATAGTGATGTTGCCTCCAGGTAAAAATGTCGCTCCAATGTGATAAATCATCCGAAATTACGGGCAATCGGTTGCGCCAAGTTTTAACAATCGCTTTCATGTCATGTAAAGAAGAATTTCTTGACTGCGTTAAGCCTTGATGAATTTGGCTTGCTTCGTGTAATTCCATTATTTGTTGAGAAGCTTGCAGATATGGCAAGTGAATATGTGACACAATTTTGGGTAATCGCCGCCACTCTCTTATACATAAGCTAGAAGCAATCTCAACATACCGTTCGACACTGGCAGCTTGTCTATCCTCTTGATATAAAATTGCTAAGTACCCCTTATATAAATTAAGTTTAAACCCATATTGCTTTGAATAACACTGCTCTGTTTTAGATAAAGCATTTTTCATAAGATTCCAATCAGGTACTCGCCAAGAGCTTTCTAGAATTAAAAACATATTTTTTTCTCTGTTTGTTTGGGCATAATCCAATAAAATATCCCACTGATTAAGTTCCTTTGCACAACGCATCCAATGTTTTTCCCATAATAATAATTCACTGTTAACATCAATACTTATTTGGCCGTTATTTAAATCCTGTTTAAACTTTGTCATAGCCAGGTCATAAGCACCTTGTGCTTCTTCAAAAAAACCCATTTGTTCATATGAAATAGCTATATTTGTTTCTGGGTAGTGCCCAAATTTAAGCCAAAGCCCTGCCCAAAGATCCTCCTCGTGCATAGCAGAATACATTTTTGAGAGGGAATCATATATGTTATTTATATTTTGTAGGTCGGACTCCGGGTGGTTAGCAATCTCCGCAATATTTATATCATTTCGCATGGACTGGTTCAAAGCCAAATCTTCTAATACCAATATGGCTCTGTGCCAAAGGTTATGAGATTTACCCAAGTATGTCAAAAGATTCGGTGGGATATATATGGAAGGAACACAATTAGTTAAGCTTTCCACAAATGTATTTAGGGTACTTGGACAACAATCTTTCTGATTGACATTTGTTCCAGATGAAAGAAAAGGTATTAACTCCCTTGATATATTTAGTCTCTGATCTTCAGTAAATATATTCCAAATGCTTGGAAAAATTGATAGCCAAACGTTTTCCGCTAGTTGTGTATCTATATGACATAGCTGTGATGTGGCAACAAGCATTTGTTCTGTGCGTATATTTCGATTTGCTTCTAGGAATTCCGCTTGCTTGTAAATGAGTTCAACTAACATTTCACGTCTTGTTGATAGTGTTTGGTGACAATCTTCCTTGCGTACAGATGTAAATTCAAGTTTTAAGTCAATATCAAATACGTCGTCCTTGTCATTAATATTTTGAACATTTTCAAAAGATTCGGATTGTGAGGACAGAAAGGATACAAAAGAATTTTCTTGAGAATTATTTGAGTTAGTTGGAATCACAGAAGTTATACAAGGAATTTTAAAAGATTCATTTGAGCATTGAATTTGAGTCATAGTATTTGCTGTTAAAATAACCAGCTCGATACATTGCTTTATCCAATAATGAGATCCAATTGTATCCCATGCTTGTGAGCATATTATGTATAAGAGTCTATCATGAAGCCTTCTGCGCATTGATGCATCTAAAATCTCAAAGAACTTTGCTCGAATATGTGGATTTTGAAATCGAAGACCATTTAAAAAGGCTCCTTCCAATTTACTTGTTAACTCAGTTTGCTTTAAAACATCATCGCGATAAATAAAATTAATTATTTCTAAAAATTGAACATTGAGTTCTACTTCATCGGTGAACTTCTTTTCAACATATTGCATTAACTTTACTAGTAGTGCCGACTTTTCTCGTATGGATGGAACATGAGTTGAAATATTAGACTCTTTATTTTTTACCCAATCATCAAGCATTTTAATAATACATTTAACAATTTTAACTTCTGAACTTTTTTCTATTAGGCTTACTAAAATAGTCCCCATGAAAAGTTTTCGAATTTCAACACTCATCACAACAACCCTGTTTTTTATTAATTCTAATGATAAGACCAAAAGCTCAAGTGCCAGAGAATTAGAATCAGTTGGTTGGGTGTTTACTGTGTTATTGGTGTTTATATTAATATGATCTTTTGTAAGACGATTAAGAACCCTTATAAATTGAACTAATATTCGGTCTATATAACTTGGATTGTTAGTAGTACAAGCTTTTAAAATCATTAAAGTTCCAAATAGAGATGATGCATTCGGTTGTGGGCTTTTTTCATAAAATGTAAGATTGTCTGTAATCATTTTGCTAATGGCAGTATACAAAACATCAAAATCATTATGTTTATGCTGTGAATCAGGTGGAAAAATAGCCATTAGTCTTGTTAAAAATATATGCATTAAACGAACAATCCTTGTATTCTGGTGTATAATACATAACGAAAGGCCACGTTGAACAGGTCGTACAACCAATACCAATTGTTCCGAACTTAAAATTGTAGTAAGAAACGTAAGAAAATCTATGGCAGTGCATATATTATTTAAATTATGATGTGGTGTTTCAATAGTAGTCAGCACTTTATCTAGCCAGTTAATTTTTATGTCGAATGGTTGAGGCCAAATTTCTGGTCGCATAGCCAATTTTAACAGCATCACACACCTAAAATTAAAAAATAGATTAATATAGATATAGATAAAAAGGATACAAGGATAAAAGGATAGAAAAAGGAAATAAAACAAGTAAGACAGTTCTAGTCTTAAAATGCGCCAAGCCCAACTGTTCCTACAAACATTATATCTATACACATATACATAACTAAAAAAGAACATTTAATATGTGTACAAAGCAAAATGCAGGTAGGTACTACTGAAAATATGTTTTTTCTAAATGTAGGGAAAGAAAGAATAATATCTAAACCAATAAAAATATTTTTCATCTAAGTTCTATCTATCCAATTAATTTTTGTGCTTTAAGACTCTGAGCTGTAGTTAAGAAATAACATTAATAAAAAAAAGCCTATTAGCTTGTTCATCGTATCCAATAGAAGAATTTTTTGGCGAAAGTTACTTGCTTTTGTGGTTTCAAAGATGGATTTGTCAAAAGCAACAGCGGGTATCCTGATATAAAATATATACAATAAATTAATAAATTAAAAAAATATTTCTCGTGATGTTGTGGGTATATGTGTACAACTTTTTTGTGTCTGGTGCATTTCGAGAGTGTGTCCTGTATTGTAGTTTTGATTGCATTATTGCTGTTTCCGTATGATATTCTTGTTTAGAACTTTGACTACGTTGGATTTTTGATTTTTTGCAAAAAAAAAAATTTTCCATCTTTTTTGATGGTCTATGGGCTATTTAAAACTTGTCCCTGCTTTAGCAGTCACAGTAAAATATTCGATCTGTTAATGCGAAACGTAAGTTAAAGATTTAAAGATGTTTATTTGTGTTATGTTTTCCCTTCGGATTGTTTGGTCTATATTTGTTCAAACGTGATTTTACTATTCACATTGAGAAATATTTATTGGTTTAATTGAGTACAATTCGCTTCATAATTTTAGTTAATTTTGTTTTTAGTTTTAATTTTGCAGTTTTGGTTTAGCATACTATTTCTCGTTCATTTTATATATATATAAAAGCACATAAATATATATATATATATATATATATATATATAT
>SCDZ01001077.1:0-20905 GCA_004143845.1 Drosophila lacertosa | reverse complement strand
AATAGGTTTGACTTATTTTTTAGACTTAGAACATAATATCTTCATAACGAGCACTCGGATTTAAACCAAATAAATTTTGTTAAGTAAAACGATCAATTATTTATAATATACAAAAGTTTTTTTTTTTTTTGGTTTAGTTTTTATATTTTTTTTAATATATTTTCAAAAACATAGCTGAAAATCTACATTATTTTTGGCTCAAGTGAATAGGTTTTACAACTTCGACTTCAATTTTAGATTGTCTTCGTGATTGAAAACATATAATTTCTTTGGTATACTTAAATTTATAGTAGTTGCTACCATTTTTTTGTAATATGGGTCGGGGAAAATTTTTGTATATATTTTAGCATAGCAATGATTGCCACCTACATACAGCTACAAAGATTCCATTTTAAACAGACTAAGCAAGTAAATGCAGTCTAATAACCAGATAAAGTCTATATACTCTTCATATTGTAAACATTTAAGTACCTCTCTTGAATTGGCTTTTGACATTTCATATTATTCCATGCAAGCTTAACTTATCAATTTAAAACCCAACTATAACCGTATTAATCTATCAAGTTAACATCTGACAAATTAATAACCTATTAATTAATATTAAATGTGTTTAATATTATATTAACTGTATTCACTTTGACTGCGAATGCAACTCTCCCCAATCCTGGACGTAATTTGCGATTCGTCTATTTGCCCAAAATGTTGCAGTTGAGGATATTGAATCAAGTGACACAAGAGCCGCATGGTCCAATGGGTAACTGATTGTTTAATTATTGGAAATACGAACAGCAAACGAGCTCAAAGCACTAGTCAAATTTGGTGTATGTGTGTGCGAGAGAGTCTGTGTGTGTGTGTGTGTGTATTTGTCAGTGAGCAACCAATCAGTGCATCAACAGCGACTGGCAAAGCGGTAATGTGCATGCTTTAAGTGCCAAGCCATTTGTGGGGCTATTGCTTAGAGAGAGAGAGAGCGAATAAGAGATAGAGAGAGAGAGAAGGGAGGGAGCCTGCTTCTGTGGCAGCTTAATGTCAGCCACATGTGCTGAACAGATCAAAGCGCCCCCTTTGACTCGCTTTAGTGAGCACAAAGGATAATGCCACAAAGGGTCACCAGGCATTTGCATCCACTGACCAGTCGACGACTTCGCTTCGATATTCAATTGAGTCCAATTTCCCGTTCTCTTTACACTGTGCTTGCTTGCGAAACGCTTTCAATATATACATATATACAATATGTACAAAGTGTGATAATTAAAAATTCATTGCGCTGCGACGAAATTGCGCATACGCCAAGTTGACAGCACACAAAATTGTACAATTTTCAAAGGAAACGAAATGTAGTGCAATTTTTATTAAATTTCATAATAACTAAATAGCTAAAAAATTGCTTAAAAATATATATGTATATATGTATTATCTATTTTCCATAGAAACTTGATTTTCTAAAGTTACTATATTAATATTTTGATTAACAGAAGTATTGGTGAGTATATGTATAAAAGGTTCAAATGAGCTTAATTGATGGCTGTTTTGAAATCATTTCAAAAGAAGATTAGTCAAAATGCATAGCATAATTAATTTAATAAATTATTTAAGGGAACGAAATGTGGTTCAATTTGTATTTAATTTTTTTTAAGTTATTATATATATAATAATATATATTATCTATTTGCAATACAAACTTATTTTTTATTTTATTTTATTCTACTATTTAATTCATTTACTATTTTTATTTTATTCTACTATTTAAATACTTGGATTAAAAATAATAATAATAATAAGTATATAGAACGGTTTAAATCAGCTTAACTAAATGGTTTTGAAGTCATTTTAAAAGGAGATTATTTAAAAGCCTTAGTATTCATTTTTTTTACAACAAATACTTGTGTTATTTTCTGTTTATTCATATGTCAACTTATCTGAGGTACTGTAAAAATTAAGTCAAAGTAAATATATTCAAATATTCTCATATTCTCAGTTTAATCAACAAACTATTTGCGGGCAAACCAATATTTGGTGTGGTCAAAAACTAAACGAATTCATAAAATTGGGATTAGACAAGCCCAAAGCAGACTTCTCTCTCACTCTCTCTTTCTCTCTTTCTGTGTATGTATTCAGGTACAGCTGTGTGTGTGTGTGTGAGTGTATTTGTGTGACATCGTTTTATACGCATTTTGCACAATATGCACATTTTGCACAATTGTTATTATCGATGCAGTGGCGCGTGACCGCGTTGCCCAAGAGTGCAACCACGTCGTGGCCCGCATCAGTGGTGCTGACTTGTTGATTTTATATACATATATATATATGTGTGTGTGTGTGTGTGTGTGTGTGTGTGACATTGGCAACTGTTGATCTGGCTATATACAGCTGCGGCACTTGGCCAGGCTGGTTGAATCGAAGCGTAAATTATGCAATCCTCCGATAGCCCCCAAAAATTTTGAACGCTTATTTTGTCACTCTACAGAAAACATTCTGTCATGTCAACAAACATATACGATATATTAAAATCAACCAAATGCATAAATATTGAAATCATGCATTAAACAAATATTTATTTGATTTTATTGCATTTGATTACGGTAAATTAAATTAAATGCAAATTGCCTGAAATCAGCGATTTGAAAACAATTTTCATAATTCAAATAGAATTATTTGATTGCGCAATTTAAAAACAAGGCAAACCAAAAAAAAATATATAAAATAAAAGTTGCGCAAAGCCCCAACAAAGTTTTTGATGATAATGTTGGCAGTTAACTTAATTTTGTCACATTTGACAACACGTTAAAACAACAAGAGCCAAAAGAGCAGACACAAGTTTGTGAAGGAGAACAACGCAACTGCTGATGATAAACAATGCAAGCCGCAGACAAATGAGTGATGGCATATATAAGTGAGTACTCGCAATCGCACTCCCTTACTAATACTCTTGGGGCATAGACCGAACATGAAATGCACATTGCCAGGCTGTGGCAGTGGAAACGACGACAGGTTAAAAACTCTGCAGCCGCAAAGTATGCAATACAAATTCAGTGCGCGACGCGAAGGCTCCAGGCTCATCTAGGATACGACGAGTCGGAGTATGACGTTGTCGTCAGCTGCAGCAATGTAATTTGTGGCATAGTGCGTAATATACACACACCAACACACACACACACATACAACCGCTAAGTGAGTGAGTGATTCGCCAGACAACGAGACTTGAAGGCAAAATGTTAAATGACGATGCCAGCGACAGCATGTGCGTGTGTCTGCCTGAGTCTGTGTGTGTGTGTGTAGTGTACTGCATTATGCGCAGCGCTTAAATTGTTGCCAGAGCTGGGATCTTGGCCCACAGCGGGGCGGCGTTATTTGCTTAAAGCGCGCTTTCCGTTTTGGAGGACGCGAGTTTGTTGCGGCTGCCATTGTTGCTGGCCTGGCCTTGTTTACATATAAATATTCTATATGCGTGCATTTTATTTATGATTGCACAACGGACACAACTCACTCATTGCACTCAGCCGAAGGCTCCGTGCTCCGCTTTTTGCCCCACATCGATGCGAGGAGCGAGGAGCGCGAAACGCGAGCAATTCACATTTTGATGGCATCATCTGCTCCTGGCGGCAGTATTTATGTGGGCACAGTGCAGGCAGGTCCCTGTGTTGTTTTTGCTGCACTTAAAAGCGATTAAATATAAATCAATATAAAAATTTGCATATTAAATGCGAGTGTGCGTGTGTCTGTGTGTGTCTGTGTATGCGTGTGCTCGTTTATTCAATGGCAGCCACTTCTTTATGAAGTAAATATGGGCATTCAAATGTTTATTATGTGTAAAAAAATGTTGATAAGTTTTTACACCCAACCATTCACACACACACACACATACACACATAAACATGTTACTTAAGTACACTGCATTGTTCGCTCTGTGGCATATAAATCTCACTCTAAGTTCGTCCTTTGACGAGTCCCAACAAGTGCCACAAAGCTCTAGCAATAAACGAAAGGAATAAAACGAAGGGAAAAATGAAGAAAAACAGTCAAGTTAAATTTCATAAACAAAGCTTCGATTTTACTCAATTTTCAGATCTCTTTGAGCGCTTATAAAATGCAAAGAATTTTGCAAGATTCTTATGAGTAAATGTTTGATTCGAGAGGATTGTGAACATTAGACATGTTAAAAAATGTAGTAAAGTTCACCAATCCCATTTAAAAGCTGTCTGTAAATTTAACTGCAGCTATAAAGAGATTTTCGTATATAATCATATTCAATAATGTCTTCAATGTTTGAGGTATGCCTTTTTATATCTTTTAAATAAAATATGAGGTAGTCAATGTAAGTAAACGGAGCTTTGTATTGAAGAGTTGTTCAAGTTCGAATTTGTTAGAACTACTAAAACTATTGATTATTGTGTTATTTATATATTATTAAATTATATATGCATTATATTTATTTAAGAGATTGTTATTTATTGTTATTGTTAAATAAAATATTTATACAAATGTTCCTATAAAAATGTTTTTAGAACTAATGCGAGAATACTCTCATTTTATATAACATAAACAGTTGAAAAGTAAATCTTAATGTTTTATTTTATTAAAAGCGTTTATTAAATAATATTTAACAATTTTATCTGTTTTGCTTATAGTATGAACATTTATAGAAAATTAATTAAATTTGCAAATTAAAAAATTATATTAGCTACTATTTTGTTTTATAATTAATAAATGAGTATATGTTTAGATAAGGATTAGGTCAAAATGCGGCTTCCCTTATGTAAATAAGTATTTAATTGTTGCTGAAAACGATTCTACGAGAATATAACTAGAGAGTATCTTTGAGTCGATCACCTTCGAAAGCTTTTATCCAGCTACTTTAATCGTTTGTTTAATCCTTGGCTATAACATGACTTTCACTTTTAGCACCCATTTTAACTGCTATAAGTTGAGTTTTTATGACTTGTAAGAAACTTTCTAAAATTTAATAAACGCCCTTTCTTCCCCCTTCCCCTCCCTTCCCCCCACTCTATTTTCTTTAACGTCCGCTGTCTTTGTTTTCTAATGCCTTTATATGACTATAATCGTCGGGTCGTGAGGTTTTATTAGACTGAAGTAGCGCACATATGCAAATGCGATAAAACAGCAACATGTTTTGGCAATTGAAATATTGTGAGATTAGCCGGGGACCGTGCCCAAGTTGCCTTTACGATGGTTCGAGCGCAGGCTCCTTTTTGGTTGACACTGTCATCGAGCATGTCAAAACAAACAGCATTATATGCAAAATTCCATATACCTAACACACACACACACTCAAACACACTCGCACACCCTTACGCATAGGCAGGCATATTTTTAATGCGTTTATGCTAATCGCGTGGGTTTTAATGCGGCCAGCGTGTTAAATGTGTGCCAAAACTGGACGAAGGACGAAGCGGGGAGGAAACCGTCGCCTGTCAACACATTTCGCTGATTGCCATGTGCTCTTCTGTGCTCGGTGCTGTCTTCGGCACAGCTAGACAAGCGAATTTGCATAAATTGCGTTTAAAGCAACCCACACACACAAGCCATGCACCATCATCATCAGCATCATCATGGGGTAGACGTCATCTCCAAAACTAAGCGTCATTGTGCTGGGGATCAGGTTTTGAGCTCGTCGCTGTCTGGGCAAATTTTTGCAATTACAGTGCTTCAGGTAATTACGTGGCCGTGGCAATGGCAGCCTCAAGTGGGCAAAGGCACAATGTTGTAAAATTATGCATCGATGGAATTGAATGACTCTGCTGAATTTGACATGGAGTTTAAATTACTTTGACACGCACACACACACACCATCACACACACATATGAAGTCGACTCGAAAGCAGACAACGGCGCATAATCAAGTGGCAACACTGGCAGCAAGGGTCAACGTTCAGCGGTCAACATACAGAATTTGCAATCACCAGCAACACACACACACACACATACACAACACTTGAGGCCAGCATGGTACAGTGAATGCTGGCTGGTGGTGGCTGTTGGTGGCTGGCTGTTCTGTTGGGTCAGTCGAGCGGCTAAATTTCAATTTTTGACAAAATTCATTTGTGCCTTTTTGGTTTTGGGGCGAACATTAGGCGCAAAATTCTCAATTCAATTGGCCCTGATAATGACAACTTCATGCATTATGCGTGTGTGCCCCTGTGCGCCACATTTTTTGAGCGACAGCCGCGCTGCAGCCACAGGGTGGTCCGAGTGGCACTCAAAAACTTGACAATCTCGTTTGCCGGCCGCAAATATGCGATTGTCCCGCCCTGGGCTCTCCGAGGGGGGGGCCCCTTGGGGCCCCGATTTTTTTGCCGCCTGTTCCGGATCTTTTTTTTTTTTTTTTTGGGGGGGGTAAATTGGACAGCGGGCGTTGGTTTTGTTGGCCTCTTGTCGCCGTGCAGTGCAAATTTTCCAAAAATGTACCAAACATTTCGTTAAACATGAGCCAGCAGTGCCAATGTCTGTGCATGTGGCATGTGGCAGGCGGCAAGTGGCGAGCGGCATGTTTGCAGGCAAACGCGCATTGCACACATGCCACATGGGCCGGTCTGGACCGATCTGTGCCTGTGCCTGGCCAACCTGCCTGGCTGACTTATGCATTCATCCATCCAACTAGGCAGCCGCTAGCATGCCCGTGTGGTTCGCTTTTAATAAATTCATAAATATTTATATATGCAAAATTTTTGGGTAAAATGCTGGCAGCCAACTGGCAAGCGACGTCGACTGGCGACTGGCCCATCCACCAATCTATTCAATTTGGAGCCGAAACGAGCACCAAGCTGCTGGCAACTGGGAACTGGCATCGAATAGCTCTGCCTTAGTACTTGTTGTGTGGAAAATGGTGATAGATTGATGCGGCATGTCACAAAACCGCAGCAGCAGCAGCAGCAGCAGCAGCAAAGGTTGAGGCAAGTGCAATTTCCATATTTTGTGGAGTCGCACTAGTGAATTATAAGGAAAGTTCCAGTGAAAGTAGTTGAGTGAAAATGCAAATGGCTGCAAGTTCGGGCTCTGATGGAACCAAATTTAAGAGCCATGTCCAAATTTTGGGGCAGAGCGTTGCTTTTCAATCAGCGCTAAGCACAAATCAAATTCACATCAAATCTACGCACAAAGCGCCTTCAACATGGTTCCCCCCTCCCCCCCCCCCCCCCCCCCCCCCCCCCTTGGTTGTAGTCCTGACCCTTGTATCAAAATTCAGAATTCGCCAGCTCCAATTCACACTCGCAGATACAACGGGAACATGGTATTTCACACACACACACTCGCACACATGGCTAGCGGATTCCCATTGAATTGTGGGCTGCTGACTGCAACTGTCACATCACAACACAGGGAAAGGGGGAGGGGGGATGCGGTAAATCACAACATGCGGTGCGGTACTCTCTCTCTCACTGTGTGTGTCTGCTGAAACACTCCTATTTTAATCTTGTTTTTGAATACTCGTTAACTTGGCTTTTGTTATTCTTATTTTCATGCTTATTTGCATACGAACGCCAGTGTTGGCTGCCACGCCCCCCACCCTCCCCTTCTCGGCCCTCACTCAATGTCAACATTACAACCCCGATAAAGCCGTCTGCGAAAATGATTTAAAATCAATTTATTCTTTTCTGTCCTTCTTATGTAAATCATTTTACGACGACTACACAGACCACTGCGAGTGAAAAAGCGGCAAAAAGTTTAATCTAAATAAATCAACTTGATGCGTATCTAAAAATAAGTGAATGAATGAATGAACGAACGAATCAGCGAATGAATGAATACTTGTGGATTTATTTACAAATTCGCAAACAAATTTTCACTTCACTGCCAAGTGCGTGGGAGCGGCAACACAACATATTGTTTTCTTTTTTCTTTTTCCATTTATTTTTTATTTCTTTTTTTCATTTGGCTTTAAATATAAATATCGTTAAGTGCAATTTGTTTTTGATACTGAGGGATTTTCTTTTGCTGTCCCAGTTTTTAATGTGCATTAAGAATTATTAACGGGGCAGTTTTACGGTGACATAGAATATGTGACAACCACATTATGCAACTTTTATGTGGCAAACAAAAAGCTTAATTTAATATGCATAACTGCATTTAATAGCTTTTGAATATTTATGCAAAAAAAATAGCAAAACAAAAAGTGTTGCTTAGTACGGGCAGAACTTTTGGCTAGTTGATACCCTGTATTAGCTAATGGGTAAATCTTTAACTCTTATTTAAATAATCATTTTAATTATATAAAATTATACCTTAATATAAAAATATCCATAAAATACTTTTATAATTTCTAAATGTTGTATACAATTTAAAAAATTATTCTTTTAATTATTTTTCATATAAGAACTTTATTAAATAAATTGGTTTATTATTTAAAGAAGGGCTTTCCCTCTAGTCAAGAATATATTAAAGAATATTTCAAAACCAATAATTTTTAGAACTTGGGAAGAATCCTTCAAAAAGAATTATTTTAACTTAATATTGATTACAACATTTTTTGCTCACAACTTATTAAAGAATATGAAGAAACCCTAGCTATAAGAAAGCTCTAAGTTATCTCAGTCACAGTTAGTAAATCACTTCGTAAAATAAAAAAAAAATTTAGAAATATATATGTTTTATTATCTTATTAAAGGAAAAAAAATTTGCTTTAATTTAGACAAATATAGCGTCTATGACTTTTTGTTACCATAATATATTATTGACAGGTCTTTAAAAATTTACTAAATATTCAATCAGTATTTATTTTGAATCTATATTTGCTGTAAATCTAAATGCTTTTGGTATACTTTTAACAACATTAGAAAAGCGTTTGTATAATCCATAATCTTATTTATATACCAATCTTTAATAGTTGTAAAACATTTGCGCTTTCTTCTATTTTAAAAATGGATTTAAAGGTAAATGTTTATTTTCAAGCTACATTTGCTATAAAATAAAATATTTTTCCAACATAGTAAAGCTAAGGTTTAATCCATAATCTTCTTTATACCACAATCTCTAATCGTTACCCATGTTTACAGGGTATATGGAGAACGGAAGCTGGGCTTAAAGTGTATCTAACAAAATGACAACTGAACTGCATAGGAAATCGCACATGAAATTTACATGCAATTTGCACAAATAAAAACAAACAACATTTCGCGTCTAGTTGTTGTGCAGCGTATGAAAAATATCAAATTGCATAAATAACTAATTAAATTTAAATTTGCAATTTGATGAGCGTAATTTATGAACGTGTGAAAATTTGCAAATTGTTGTCGTTTACGCTTTGGGAAAACTCTCAATGTTTCCCAGCTAAAGCTGCGTCCTTTGGGAGGTCCTTACATCATTGTAAAATACATAAAGAAAAATAGTTTTAAATTGAAACAAAGTGATTACGTGCACATTGGGCGGGTCTTCAATTTTAATCTTGTCAACTTTCGCAGGCAGCTTTGTTTTTCAATAACTTTGTGGCAAAGTTTCAGTTTTTTTTTTCTCTTTTTTTGGTCAAGTTTCTAAGACAAAACATTTTCTTGCGGGTCTTACGAAAACTTTGCATGACATTAATTAAAAATTACACGCTTTCAAAGCAACTTCTTTTTCTTGCCTCTAGTTACAATATCAAGCTAATTAAAAGTTTTGGTCAAAGCGAAAAAAAAATGTACTCAGTGCGGTATTTTCAACTTATTAATAAGTCGTTTGCTATATGGCTTAAAAATCTGGCCAAGAGTCAGCTGGGGCAAAGGCAAAAGTTTTAAGTATTGTGAAAATAATACATAAATAGCAGCAGCCTAGCCGGAATTGAAAAATGCCGTGAAGTGGCTTTAAGTACACGTTAAGTAAATACCAAGAAAATTTTATGAAGCAAATAGAGGAAATCTTTGAACTGGGATGCAAAATGTAAGTACGAGACAAAAATGATATAAAAATAGCTGCAAGCCACCAACTGCGAACTGCGAATGTGTATTTTTTTTCTTTTTTTTTTTTTGGGGTTCAGCGTTCATTGCGTTTGCCCCATTATACAATGTTGCCCCGAGTGTTTGAGGCAGACAGCGAGTCGAGTCGACTCGAGTCGAGTGCTGATGGGATGCCAAACTGCATCATTTTCAAATGAAATAAATCAAAGCACACAAACAAACAAACAAACAAACAAACAAATAAATGGAGTGAAGAGGCAACCCCCAAACAAATTGAACTGAACTGTATACCACAAAATAGATACATATATACATATATATAAATATCTGTCTATATATGTTTTCAGGGTCATTCCATGTCTAGTTTCGAACTGAGGGTTTGTTCCTGTGAACGGCGACAGTTGCGAACATCCCTCGACAAAGATTGGCCACAGTTATTTTAAGCCGTATTTACATTTCACATTTCACATTTCACATTTTACATTTTATGGTTCTCATGAAGACAAAAGCATCGACACTTAAAACTTCACATGTCGCATTATGCGAAGCACCTGAAATGCCTGTGACCCTTTCTTTTTCCAGCAGGACTTTATGGTTAATGATGATAATGATAATATGGGTAATAATATTAATAACGCCTTTATTCCGCAACCAACAAAAGGGCAGACACGACGACAGCGGTTTAATTAAATTAAACAACATGAGATCCGCTGTATGTGGCCACCTTTTGGCCCCAAAAAAAGCTTTGCCTTTAATAAGCCAAGCCAGCCAGTCAAGTACGCCTCCTGCCTCTCGAGAGATCCTGCCTCAAATGTGAGGGATTTACAACTTTTTTATAATAATTTTCAATTAAAAAACGCACTTCAGACTTTGCCAGCGTTGCGAGCATACGAATATATTTTACATATTTGCTGTTGTTGTTTGCTTGTTTTTCAACTGACAAATAAGATTTGCATGTCACTCACACACACACACATCTTTCGCACGCTTGAGCTTGGTGTTTTCTGTCATATTAACGGTACTCTGCACACACGTGTCTAAAAAAGGATTTAAGTCCTTTCTGTGTGCTCCGCACGAATGCGTCCCTTCGCCAACGTTGCTCTTGCTGCAAATATTTGATTAGCCCGGCAAAAGTTTCACAACTTTTTAATTTTAGCATTAAAAAAAAATATAAATAATAATAAAAATAGAAAAAGAAGGTTGCCCAAGTACCTATCTAGAGTTAATATAATTGTTCTCCTGTACAATTTGTGATCTGTTGCAGAAAGTTCAGGACACCTCCAACGAAACTAAAGCGCGCTTGAAAGTTTCCCAACCGCGTTTTGCAAAATGCTGCAAAGACCGCAGTTGAAGTTGAGATCCCTGAAACTACTACAAACTGCAGTCAACTCAAAATCCGTGCAACCAACAGCAAAAGGCAGATAAGGTGGTTGAGTGGTTGGGTGGTTTGGTGGTTGGGTGGTTCGTTGTGCCGCTTAGCCAACACACGCCGCAAAATTTTGCTATATTTTTATTTTCACTGGATTTGCCACAAAAGTTGCTGCTGCGTGTAACTTTTTAATCAAATTATGTGCAAATTTTCTTTAGCAGTAATTTTAAGTAAAAATTTTGCACAAAAAATTACAACTCAGAGTCGGCGACAGAGCCTCGTTTTCATCAGCAGCTTTTTTGGTGTCTACTTGTATTTTATTTTCAGCTCCATATATCGTTTTCACTCTCTCTCTCTCTCTCTCTCTCACTCTCTGCCTCTGTCTGTCTGTCTGTCTGTCTGCTGTCGCATTGCATAATTTTTAATTGAATTTTAAAGTTTGAAGCAAGCCAAAAAGATTTTTGTTTTCATTCGCCAAGCCAAAAACTTTGGCCTGAATTTAATTAGAAAATGATTTTGACTGCGGCTTTGCCACTTGCAACTGCAACACCACTCGACACCACTCGACACCACCCGAGTGGAGATTTCGCGGTCTGGCACCGAAATTAATAAAGTAAATTGCAAATTCAGTGCCAATATAAATACGAAAGGAAGAGTTTTAGTCGTTAATAAGAGCTCTCTCTCTCTGAGTGTGTGAGTGTGTGTGTGTGTACATTACATTAGTAGCCATGTTTATTTCATTTGGACGCGCACAGCGGGCAGCCATTTAAAACTGGACACGGATCAGTCCCCTCGTCCTGCCCCTGCCCCTTCTGGTGCGTGTGTGCATTTGGTTATTGTCTGCCCTTTGTAATTTGCAGCAGACACATTAATCAAAAAATTGCTACTACCCGTGGCTACGTTGGCAGTCCCCACATATGTACGTTTGTGAGTCCGAGTTCGAGTGCACTTGTTAGCCAGCAGCTGGCCCATTGGCCATGGCATTGTTCAGTTTCACATTTTTTGAGGCGGTGGAGGTAATTGAAATGTCACCGGAAGTGTTGCTGGCCGTGCACTGTCTCCGGTGGAACCGACGCACTAAACCACACCACGGTCGTCGAGGGTGCCGTGACGTCCTGCCAAGGACTCGTGTCCATTTGATACGCTCGATCGCTGACAGCAATGTTTGTGGCTGCTAATGTGACTCTAACGGTCAATTACGAGTATTTGCGCAATTTTGTAATTAAAATCGCCAAACGTGCCCAATGCCCAAAAAGGAACGTGCTGCAATCTTCTTCCTCTTGCTGGCTAATTAACAACAATTGCATTTTTATGGTTCATTTCGAGTTAACAGTGCGACCAACTAATGCACTCGGAGAAAGAATGAAGGTTCTAAATTAAACTGCAAATAAAATATAATTTGTTCTATCATTATCTAAATTGTTCTATCATTATTATAAATTATCTTAAATATTTACATACACTTGCTGAGCAGATTAGGAAACACGTTTTATTTAATCTTAAGAGTTTTATGATAAAAGAAAATATCATAAATTAATTAAACATCAAAAAGAACTGAGTTCAGAATTTATTTAAAAATTGCAGTCCATAACAAATATTTGTTTGTACTTGAAGTAAAGATAAAAAGAATTTTCTGTAATTACAAGTTTTAAAATTCTGGGATTCAAAAAGGGTTTTGAATGTATTAATTTTGTTGCCATGCCAACATATATTTAACTTAAATATAAAAGAATAGATTTTATTATTAATACACTCAGCAAATCAAAACTGTTCAAGAACAAATTTATTTTTAAATATTTATTTATTGTCATAAAGTATTAAATAAAATATAAATAAATAAATATATGATAACATTTGAGTATTTCAAGATTCAAGCAAAAGCTTTATATCCATATCCAAGAAATTACTTTAGTTGAGTACAAAAGCAAAGGTATTTCCTTAAAGTGTATCTGCCTGATAGATGTGTGAATACCAGATGTCTGTACATACAAATATATATATAATATATATTTATATATACTGATATTATAGACAAGTTTCGACTTGGCTTGCCAACTTGCCAGCTTGCACTGACAGCAGCGTCAGCTTTGGCGCTTTTACCTTCAATTTTATGAACTTTTTTTTTTCGTATCCGGAACTTTTTCATTACATTTCGACTTGTACGAATTTTCTGGCTGCCGTTGTTGTTATTTGGCTGCAATTGCCGTGCTGTTTACTTGTTGTTGTTGTTGTTGTTGTTTATGAGCTAATTACATAAGCTCGTTATTAGGCGAATTACTTGTTTCTTCATTTGCAGCTGGATGCTGCTGCTGCTGCTGCTGGCTCAACGGCAGCAAATAAGAAAACTTTTTTAATTATAACCTCATTTAGATTTGACGTTAGCTCCGTCGCGTGTCTGCTTCTTCCTTTCTCTTTCTCTCTCTCCTTCGACTTGCCGCCTTTCTCCGTTCGCTTTCCTTTCGCTGTCGGCACCGCGAAGTCAGCTTATGGCATTCTGCTTTCTGCTTCTTATCTTTACAATCTAATCAGTGCATATTTAATTTGATTTTCAGCTCTGTGACAAACAATTGTAGTACATTTGTCAGCCCACAAAGCTGCCCGCAGCTTGGGCCCCCAACTGCTCCTCGGGGCGTCGCCCAACTGCGACTGCTGCCAATCATCTCTTGCTGGCCAAGTTTATTCCAATTTCCTGACACCTTGAGAAAAATCATGAAATTCGTTGTCTAAAGTCTGAGTGATTTCTGAATATATCTGTATACTAATCAAAAATAAGTCAGAACTATAAACTAACTAATTATTTATAATTAATAATTATTTATCTAAATACTCAATACTTATATGAGTTTTCCGTTTATATAGTATATTTGTCCCTGATATGCTTTCCCTCTATTAAAAGTATCAAACGCAAGTAATAAAAATTTTTAAAGTAATTTTGAGCTATGATTATATTTTTTTAGATTCTTGCAGCTGAAGATCAAAAAGAAATTGATTCGTATTTTTTCTGCTTTTAGAGTATTGTGCAGTCATTATTACAATCTCAAATATTCTTTCTTATAATAAAATATAGTTTTTAGAATTTTAAATAGATTGATTGTCTACCTCTATAAAAAAAACTACTCTTCAAGCTTTAAAAACATATAAGCTATAAATATTCAAATACAATAAATCTATTACAGATCGTTGAATAGTTTTGTCTTTTATTGCCAGTACATATTTAAATATTCACATATATAAATTTTAACAGATTGAATGAATCAAATTGATTACTTAAAATAGCTTTAGACTTTTAATTGTTCTTAATACTAGTCTGTTAAATAAGATTTAAGCACAATAAGATTAACCACAACGAGGTGTCATCACTTTAATTGATGATTTATTCGAAAGATTCCAATTTAACATCTTTACGAGTATTTAATTCACTTCTATTTTTATGCACAACATTCACATCGAAGCAATTACCCTGCCTTATGTTATACACATATTTGTTTAATGTTTTTTTATACATACATATATATATATTTCCTACAGCAGGGTATTTACCTGTTAGTATTGGGCGGAACATTTCCATTGGCATTTGAATCAAGTATATTTATTTCCATTTTCTACGTTGCTAGCGGCTCTGAAGTTAGGTCCTTTTTATTGCTCCAGATGCATATTTTATCCTTATTTAAAATTGCAAACAGTAAAGGGGTATATTGAGTGGGTAAAGCAGAAGAAACTGAGTTTAAATAATCAAATGTTGCTGTTAATTAAACTAATGGGTATTCTATGCTATGCTTGAAGAGTTCTTATTTTTAATTAGAAGTAACTATAGGGTATATCAGATCGAAGCCTTTACAAACAAGTTTTTCCTGCCATTTTCTGTTGCAATGAAGCGTAAAAATACGTGATTTTTTTGCTACATAACAACACACACACGGCATATGTATTTGAGTGTGTGTGTGGTGGAAAATTTAGTTTATGCATCATTTGCATACACACACACACACACACACACACACATATATATATAAGTAAGTATCTTTGTACGCAGTTTCCAGCCAGACGTAAGGCAAATACTCGCCTTGTTAGTTGTTGACTGCAATTTCCTTGGCTTGCAATCGCTTTTTCTTTTGCCAGCTTGGCCTTCTATGAGGTCCACAACCGTGTGTGTGTGTGTGTGTACGTGTGTGCTGAACAAATATTTGGTTTACGTCAAATTGACACGCATGAGTTAATCAAAAGATGATTTGTTATTTCTTGCAAATGCATCCGCATCCACATCCGCATCTCAGCTGAAGCAGAAGCCAAAAGCAGCAGCAGCAACAACAGCCGCAAATTTATATATTTGAGCATCCGTTTCGAGTTTGCAAGAGAGGGTCGCTTATTTCACGCGCTCTCATTAATAAGCACAAGCAGCACCCATAAATTCACAATACACACACCCCGTCCAGTACTTACATTTAGTTAAATATATATATTCGCACATCTTGAGGGCGAACAGAAGCCAGAAAGAGATAGAGAGAGAGAGAGAGGAGGCGTCCTTTTGCCGGACTAAACAAGATAAATGAGAAATGTGAAAATGAAACATCACCTTTGCCTTTAAGACGACGCCCACGCACAAGTGTTGCCACATACTGTGGCTGTTACCAGGGCCAGGAGTCGACTATTTTTTACATTTCATCGCTCCATCTCTTTCTACCATTTACTTGCGATCTCATTCATTCTCGTTGCTGGCGAGCAGATAACATTTTAATATGGTAGGAAAGGCACTTGTTAGCCAGCCGCAAGTTGTTAGCCAGGACTCGAGCTGTGAACTTGTAGTTGTTGTAGTTGTTGTAGTTGGACAGGGACTCGGACGCATTACCTCTCTGCTCGGGTCTGGCCATTAGGTTAATGTGCACTTCAAACGAAATTAAGATGAATTGATTAAAATTACAAAAGTGTTTGGGTTCTTGGTGTTTCCGTTTCCGTTACCGTTCCAAAGTTCAAGCACAAGATTAAGTGCTTTCATTTGCCTGCGCTTGAGAAATGATGCAGCCCCAGCTAAATAGTATTCCTTGGATAATAATATTGAGCCAAAACTTTTTGGCTATGTATAAATGCAGGTGTAACAAATGTGCCTGCATTTATTAATGCTACCAACTTTCCAAATTAATTGGCTTTTAATTTATATTGCGGACAAGCACAACTCACACATTATGCAACTAAATGCTTATAAAATAAAGCTGGCTTGAATTATATTGCAAATTAGCTGAAATTGCAATTAAGATAATTATCTAGCGAAAACAAAAAAATGTAAATCGCGGATTATGTGTGCCAGTTTTTTTTTCCTTTCTTTACATTTTTTTTTTTTTTTTGGTGCCTGCTTTGCATAAATTCCAAATGAATTTCAATGGCAAAAGCGCAGCCAAACAATTGCCACTGATGAAGCTGCAGCTGCCACATGCCCCTGCCCCTGCCACATGCGAGACAGGTGCGCCCAATCAAAGGAAAAACAGAAAGGCGCCCAATACGGAGAACAAGTCCTGGCCAGGACTTGTAAACGTAAGCGCAAAATTTTGTGTTATTCTTTCGGATTTTCTACTTTGTTGGCAAAGCAAGCAACTCGCTTTGGTCCTGCTTTGGGTCCTGCTTTCATTTGCCCAGCGCAAACTTGTCGCCATCGCCGCTGACCAGGCGAACGCCAGGAACGCAGTTTGGCGCAACTTTCTCGGAGTCTGCACTTTGCTTCAATTATGCAAAAATGTCAAATGAAATTTTATGTGCAGCTCAAGTGGCTGGAGATTGTTTTCGTGCCTCGCAGGGTGTAAAAATGCAAAACGAACAATAACCAAATACTGAACGTCTTTTGAAAACCTCAACTCAACTCAACTCAACTGAACTCAAAATGTGCGACAGCAAATTTAAATATTTGATCCGACTGTAAAAGCATTGGCAACAAATATTTTTCACACTCTTTTTCGTTATCGCTCTCCTCTTTGCGAGCGTCTTTCTTAAACGTTTTAAGCGCTTTCAAATGACAACTTAAATGCAAGTTATGTAGAAGTTATGATATATTTTAACAAATTGGAAGTAAAAGTTATAAGTAAGAAAACTAACTTATGATAATCTGAACTTATTATAAAAAATGAAAATAAAATTAATAAAAGTATATCTATGGGATTAAATGTTAATAAAATTAATAAACTAATTAACCAGCCTATAAAGTTGATAAATTCAGTACTGCGATTCCTTTTATGATAAATTTCTTTTTTTTTTAAATAAATGCGTTAAAAGTATTTTTTGCGTATAAATTTCACAACTTTCAATTGGGTTTTTATTAAACTACTTTTTCAAATATAAATTTCAGGCCAACAGCAATATTTTTATCGCTTCATGCTGAATACTGCAAAACTTTGCATTTTTACAGCGGCTCACATGAATATCAAAAAGAGCCTGCAAAAAAAAAGAAAAAACACAAAATGTAAGTGAACAGATTTAAGGCTCAAAAGTGTCGCATGAAAATGGACGAACCAACGAATAATGCAAACCAAACTGGAGAGTTCTCTTAATTTACAAAATTTATAGCTGCTCCAATTGGTGTTGTTGCCGTCGCTGCTGCAGTTGTTGGCCAGAACTTTTGCAATTTGGTTTTACATTTTTGCTAATTTCAAATGCAGCCAAAAACTGGGGCCAGCAAAAATACAAAAAAAAAAAAATAAAAAAAATTAGAGAAGAAAATAAAGCAGCTGCGTGCCTGTTGGCCCGGCTTAGGCACGAACCGTTTTGGGGCACAAGCGAAAGCCAAATGAAGCTACAATTACGGCCAACTGCAAAACGGACACAAACACAAAAGGAAGTAATTTGCAATTAAATTACGACGAAATGGGCAATAGAAAAGAAATTAATTGTCCACGAAATGCAATTATGCTCCGGTTGCACAGAAGTTAGAGCTGGCCAAAAACAAAAACTGAGCGGCCCGAAATGCAGCTGCTCAAGTGGCTAAAAAGGCTCCCAGTTGACATTCTGAGTAATGAAATTGCATATTAAGAAGTTGTCAAAATTATTACATTTCAAATTATAAATGGGCAAGTTTTGCAATCAATGCAGCAACTGCAGCTTAAAGGCAAATAGGGCTTAAAGCATTTAGTGGCCATTTGGCAGTTAACCCTAATAAATTACAAATACACTTTTATTGAACTTAATTTCCTTTTTGTAAACCACATTTTTTGGGCCTGGCCGCTGCAAAGAGATAAATTGGCTACAGTCAAAGATTACATTTAGTGGCCCAGGCACACACACACACACACACACACACATACATATACATATATACACTTTGCTGGCGCTTTCAAAGTGAAAAGATATTCAACTGATTTTTGCTGGTGCTCGCTTTGGGCTTTCAAGCCGCAAGCAAAATGCAATGCCTTTCATGTTGAACTAATGTCCCTGCACGGCTTAGTTGGATTCCTTTTGCCCTCGTCCTGGCTTGTCTTAATGCAAAGCAAGCAAATGATCAAGAGCAGCATTTTTTGGTTTACTTCGAGCTACGAGTTTCGAGTTCCGAATGGGCCGCAATGTGTTTACAAGGCTCACAGAAAGCTGAATGCAGCAAATGCGTTTGCATTACGGTCAAATGTTTGCGGCAAGCCCAACTGCAAACACACACACACACATACTAACACACACACACACACACACACTCAGAGCTTGTGTTTGCGCCTTTATGGCAGCCAAACTTTGACCACATTTTACTAACAAAAATATTACAACAATGTTGTCGTCGACCGCCTTCTCCTTGTTGGCAACCACAATTTCTGTGCCATGGGAGGATGCAATTAATTTTGGCAAAAGGGACAACTTCATCTGACAGCAAATAATGTATTGCAGATTCAGATATTGCATAAATTTTCGTTGTAGTCGCCTTTTAGGCCGCGAGCCTGTGCAAAAGTAACTGAGACGGAAATTGGTAAAGGATTACGGCCAAAGATTAAAATGTCCTAATGCTGATAGCGAACACTCAACAGCAGCAGCAGCAACAACAGCAGCTTTTGGTTACTCCGTTCAATGTCGTCCGGCAAACTTTTTACTTTGCATCCACATAAAATACATACCAAATAAAAGTAACAACAAAAAAAGGCTGTTGGAGCTGCTGCAAAAAAAAAAATGAGAAAAGTTTTTAATTTATATTTAAACTTTTTCAAAGTGCTGAAATGGGGGAGTTATCTACTGCTGCTGCTGCTGCTGCGGAGAGTGCTTCGAATGCAAAATAGTTCGACAACACCAAAGGCTTCTTATGGTCATGTCTACATGTGGCCAGTTGTTAATGCCAGGCAAAACAGCTAACAACATCAGAATATACACATAATCTAGACTAGAACAACATGAAGACAAGTTCATGATGCGAAATTTAACAAGGAAAAAAACCTAAGGACATCACTAAAATCAAAGCTTTTAAAATTAAACATAAAGCTTTTTGTAGAACATGGCTTAAGAAATGTTTCTAAACAAAAGGTAAAGATTTATATAAAGCCACATTAATCCCAAAGATACTTGGCTTAAAAATTAAATAAGAAAATATACATTAAACAATTTTATAACTAAAGAATACTTTTATAAAATGATAACTCTCATAAAATGTATTTGATTTAATTTTTTATATATAAACTATATATATAGGTATGAAGCCACATTAATCTTAAAAATACTTTTTTGGCCTTAAAATTAAATGAAAAAAAATACATTAAGCGTTTTTATTATTAAAGATTACTTTTATATAATTCCAGCTCCTATTTGATTAAATTTATTTTCTGTTATAAAATATTAATTCATAAAAACTTTGGTTTTGTTTTTTTTTTCATCGAAATTTACCTACACAGTCAAATACCAATACTCGTTATATTATGTATCGCAATTAATTTGCAATTTTCATTAGCCTTTTCTTAATAAAATTACGGAAAAATAAATCAACACACAGCGAGTTGAAAAGCGCAACCGTTTCAACCAATTTCACAGTTTAAAAATGCGGTATATATCAATATCAGCGGCCATGTAATTTACGCTTAATTTGTAGCCATTACCACAAAAATGCATTAAGTGTGTGTGTGTGTGTGTGTGTGTGTGTGTGTGTTTATTGGTGTGAGTGTGTTTGCGAACGCCTTTAAATGCGCTGCAATTATTTGCAATGCAATTTTAATTGAGTGCTGAAATATTTGCGGGCAATTCGCGTTGCAATAAAATATATAACGAGCATCAATTATATATTTATTGAAAATCTCCGCAAGGCTCATAAAATCGTTTACAACTAATACCTGTACAACAACAACAAAGACAACAACAACGACAAACATATGACCTGTTCATAATTGTCGTTTATTTTAAATGGTTATTTAATTGCAATTTACATTTGCTATCTTTATCCATCTATGCAAAAAATGTTCTTTTTCTCTTTCTCTTGAAATGCAAACTAAACTATGATTATATATTACATTTAGATATAATAACAAATATAAGCAGATATACAGTGCAAAGAAAAATTTAATAGAAGATATCATGGGAAGCCTTCTATTCCTAAGAAATTTGAATTGTTAACTAAATGCGCTTTATTTTATAATTATAATAATAAAAATAATAATTATAATAATAATAATAATAATAATAATAATAATAATAATAATAATAATAATAA
>SCDZ01001076.1:0-14664 GCA_004143845.1 Drosophila lacertosa | reverse complement strand
TTACTGTTACTGTTACTGTTACTGTTACTGTTACTGTTACTGTTACTGTTACTGTTACTGTTACTGTTACTGTTACTGTTACAGGCGACGCTGTTGATGCTGCTGCCGCTGGTGCTCGGCCACGGTCGGCTGATGGATCCGCCGGCGCGGAATGCGATGTGGCGATTCGGCTATCCGAATCCGGTGAACTACAACGACAACGAGCTCTTCTGCGGCGGCTATGCGGTGCAGTGGGAGCAGAACAGCGGCCGCTGCGGCGTCTGCGGCGACGCCTATCACGTGAAGTCGCCGCGGCCGCACGAGGCGGGCGGCGAGTACGCGAAGGGCATTATATCGCGGTACTACACGGCCGGCCAGGAGATCGACGTCGAGGTGGAGCTGACGGCCAATCATTACGGCCGCTTCGAGATGTTCCTGTGTCCCAACAACAATCCGCGGCAGGAGGCCACGCAGGAGTGCTTCGATCGGCATCCGCTCTTCATTTCGGGCAGTCGCGAGCATCGCTTCCTCATACCGCGCGACACCAAGAAAAAGGACATCTTCCGCTATCGCGTCCGTCTGCCGGCCTACGTCACCTGCACACAGTGCGTCCTCCAATGGACCTACTACACGGCCAACATGTGGGGCACCTGCTCCAACGGCACCGAGGCTGTCGGCTGCGGCAAGGCCGGTAAGTTCCCACCCACATTCACTCCAATCTCAATTCCCGTTTTAAAATCCCGCTTCCCTTCCAGAAACGTTCCGCAACTGCGCCGACATCGCCATCATTTCCAATACGGGCGGCGGCGTTCCGCCCATTTTCGTCAACAACAGATCGCCCTATTTGCTCTACTATCGCGACTATCGGGCGCCCGAAGACAACAACGTCTTCCCGTTGATTGTGCGGTAAGTGTTGAAATTTTTTCCACTTTGTATCCAAATTGTTTTTTTTATATTTTATTTTTTTATTATTTTTTTTTTACTTAATGGATTAACATATTCTGTTCTTTGCAAGAACTTAAATAACATTTATTAGCGAACTTTACATTTAACTTGCTACACTTTCTAAATAATATCATCGGTTCAATTTGGAGACATAATACCCTCACAAACTATTTATAGACCAGCCTATAACCGATTTATATTTTTTGCTTTAACGGTTTTTAACGATTTGACTTGACTTATGATGTTACCAATTCATAGATCATTTTAACTTAAGTTGAAGCCAATTTATAAACGATTTCAACAATGCTCGGCCTACAGACGCTTTTTACCCGGTTCATAACCGTTTTAACTTAATTAATTTAATTTAAGTCCAAGTCGTAGCTGGGCTAAAAGTAATTGAAAAACAGTCTTTGCCCAGTTCAAAACTGTTTTATTACCGGTTCACTGGTTAACATATATCAATAACCGATTCAAAAGTTAAATGTACCCAATTCAAAGTTTGATCATAACCGTTTTAAAGGTCACTTATAACTGCCCTGTAACAGGTTTATAATCCAAATACGAATATATAACCGCTTTAAGAACAATACCAGCTTAAAGGTTAAAGGCTAATGGTAATCGGTTAAATAAATAATATTTATATAATTACCAAAAACACATTCATATATCGAATTATTTTAGTTTCAATGTTATTTTAATATATATACATATATTTTACTATTTTTCTACTCTTGTCAGTTTTTCGCTGTTTCTTTCTCTTTATTCGCTTGTCTTTTTGATTTGATTGCAACAGGTGTAAATAATAGGGTATTCTTGATATACCTGGTTTTATTTTCCAATCGTTTCGCTTGTGATTATTTGCTTTTATATATTTTATGAACTTTATTAGTGATTCCTCAGATTAGTTTTTTCTTCAATTATTACCCACAGACATTAATTTTACAAAAGTTTCTTTTTGTTAATTAACCCATTTCTTTTTTTTTTTAAATTTATGACAGACAACAAATTTATTGCATAGAATCTCTTTGACTTATTTATTCTTTTCTTTTAAATATTATTTTAATACTCTCTCCCTCTCTTTGCTGCCTCTTGAAGATATCTGTAATTGCTATTTTAACCGTTTCCGCTTCCTTAACCGTTTCACTGTCTCACGATTCTCCAATTGAAAAACCGAACGCATTTCTAACCTTCTGCTTTGCATTTCCATTTAGCAATGCCACGCGGCATGCGCGCAAACGCAAGCCAACAACCGCTTAAACGCTTACCCGCTAAACAAAATAAAAAACCGCTAAAAACCGCTAAACCCCGCTTACCCGATACACACAAGTTTTTCTAGCTAAAGCAGCGCCGCAAAACGTCTACACGAAACGGGTAAAGGTCAACTGTAAACTATAGATGTTCAAACGCAAAATAAACGGGTTAAGGTTGCACACACACAAACACACACACACACACAAATATATATATAAATACATATACATATATATGCATATAAACTTATTAGCTGTATATAAAAATAAATGCTTGAAATAAACTTTAAATCGGAACATTGAAAATCTTTTAATACATTTTTTTTGCTTTAAATAAAACGGTTAACCGTTTGAACTTTTTAAATAAAATATATAAGCTGGTATTTTTAAGAGGCATAGAAATTTTATAAATAAATAAACCCTCATGAATGTAATATTTACAATTTTTTAATATTTAATTCATTTATTTTAACATTTTTATTATACATTTAAGAAACTGCAACTAAAAATTTTTCTTAGGATTTTTGTTTCAATTCAACTTAATCTCTTTAACTTTTTTAAGCTAAGACAAAAACCAAATGGTTCTTGGAAAAGCTAAAAATAGTTCAGGATGACTCAAAAAATAACCATTAAATAAAAATGAGTAAATTTTAGGTCATATATTTAAATGAAAAACTAAACAAATATTGCCATATATTTTTGTATATTAATATAAATTCTAAAGATTGAAAAATGATTAATTGAAGGGTATTTTAAAGTGCCGACAGCTAATTTAAATAAATGGTTTTTAGCTTGAAATTTAAAATTAAGCGACTTAAATCAAAAGGCGTTAGTTAGTTGGCTAGGAAGGATTCAATTGCACATGAAATTTTATTAACATTCGCCCATTTGACATCTGATGCGAAGCCTTCGCCGGCCAATCGACAATTAAAAGGACGCTTAACAAATATAAGGTTAACAAATTACAAACCAAAAAAAAAATATATATATATATAAGATCGCGGCTGGAACTTTCCTTCTTGATTGCCGCTCGTTGCAACGTAAACGAAAACTAGCCAGGCCAAGAACATAAACACAGGACTCGTGCTCAGGCTCAGCAGCGTATGTCCGGATAGGTGAAGGCCATGATCAGCACAAGAAAGACAGCCACCTGAACAATGCCCACCAGCACGGTCTTGAGCAGTTGCGTCTGCAGGCGCGGCTCCAGCTGATGTTCCGGCGACTTCAAAGGCGGCACCGGACGCAGGCTGCCCCGTCGCTTGGGGCAGCTCAACAGCGGCTTGGCCTTGGCCCGCTTCCAGCGCGAGACGTTGCCGCCCTTCAACCCACGCAGCTTGCCCAGGCCGCTGTGCGTGGAGCCGACAGCCGCCGGACTAAGTTCCGAGGACTGCGCCTTAATGCCGGGCAGCAGCAGCAGGCGCTCCACGTCGGCCCTCGACCAGACGGACGACGGCGACGTCGATGTCGACGTCGACGTCTCCTTGACGACAGACAGTCGCGTATATGGCGTAAAGCTGAACGGCAGCTGTGGCAGCTGCGGGCCGCCGCCGCCGGTTTCGCGCAGCGTCGTTAGCGGCAACGTCGGCGCCGGCAGCAGTTGAAGCTGCTCGGCCGGCGGCTCACCATAGCCGACCATGCTATTGAAGAACATCGCGTCCTGTTCGAGCAGATTGAAGGGACGCGCCGGGGTCAAGGGGCGCAGCTGCTGGAGCAGCACGTTCGGATTCTCGCGCAGCATGCGAAACGAGGTGCGCTGCAAGCCGCCGCCCTCCGCCAGCGGCATATAAAAGCACTGCGACTCGTCGCTGGTCTTCAGCTCCGTCAGCGTCCGTGTCTCAATGCGAAATTCGCGCACCCAGCCAAAGCAACGTGCATGGAAATCGATGCGCGCCCGCTGGCCGCGTTCCGGCAGCTGTTCGACGCGACGCCAGCCTAGCTGGACGATGGGTAGCGCCGACGGGTAGCCGCTGCAGAGCGTCAGCGTGCTGCGCGGCGTATAAAAAATGCATGGCTGCGAATCGCGGCTGCTCAGCGCAGCGACGTCCACGTCGACGTCGACGTAGGCAGCGGCAGTGGCAGCGGCAGCGGCAGCGGCATCGTTAGCGGACGGCGTCTGTGGACCATTGGGATTGGCTGGTGTGGCATTGTTGGCGCGCAGCGTCGCCTCCAGCTTCTCGCCGAGCTGCTGCAGCAGCTTAATCTCACGCTGCAGCGTCGGTATATTCTGGCAGACCAGCTCCATGTCCAGCTTATGCTGTTCCTGCTCCTGTTCCTCCCCCTGTTCCTGCTCCTGCTCCTGTTCCTGTTCCTGCACCTGTTCCTTTTCCTGCTCCTGCTCCTGTTGCAGTTCCTGTTTGGGCTGCATTTCGGGTTTCAGCTGCGTTGACTGCGGCGGCATCAGGCGGCGATGTGTGCTGCTGCAGCAACTAAACGAATCGCTGTCCTCATTATCGTCATCCTCATTCTCATCCCCAGCCTCATTCTCGTCGTCGGCCAGCTTGTCGGCGCTGTTGCGCAAAGGACGCACCATCAGCAGCTCCTTCACCTTCTTCACGGGCTTGCACAGATAGACAAAGCTCTTGTTCTGCTCGTCGGGCAGTCGAAATGGCTTCGCCAGCTTTATTTTACGCAGTTCGCTGCTGCTGCTGCTACTGCTGCTGCTGCTGCGATTGCTGCTGCTGTTGCTGATGATTTTGTTTTTCAATTGCTGCTGCTGCAACAGTTGGTGCTGCTGCTGCAACTCATCCTGCTTGGCTGGCAGCTTGAGCTGTGCCGTGGCCGATATTGAGCTGATGCACTTGAGCTTCTTTTTCAATGGTGACTTGCTGCGCGTCAACACACTTTTAACCATGTTGTTGTTGTTGTTGTTGTTATTATTATTATTGTTGCTGCCCATGTTGTTGCTGATATTGTTGCTGTTGTTGCTGTTGATGGCCGCCAGCTTAGCGACGCGCGGCAAAAAGTGTCCGCGTGTGACGGCCGCACGTCGATTGGCGACTCCGCCGTCAGTCGCCACGCTGGTCGCATTGCCCAGCGGTCGATTCGCCGGGTTCGAGCCGACAAAGCGTTTCGTGCGATTGGCAGCTGAAGCTGCAGGGGCGACAAAATGACGAGAGGGATTAAAGAGAATAAACTACAAAATAAAAAAATAAATAACTAGCCCAAAAAAACAAAACTTCTGCGCGAGATTCGAACTCACGACCTCGAGCTAAACAAACTGTGTGCTAGCGCCATCTACCCCTTAAAATAAGCAACAAGAATACTAAGCAGTTTAAAGGTTTGTGTCTTGGCTGTTATGTTCTATTGCGGGCAGAGCGCCATCTGTTGTTCATGTATAAATGCACTTATTTAGCAAACATATTTGGAGATTTCTTTGTTTCGAGGAAACTCACCAATTGGAGATCGCTGAATTAGCTCCGTGCGGGTGAACGTCGTCTTGCGCAGCGGACTCAACGGACTGGAAATGGGGCCGCCTCCAATTGTGGCCGAGACCTGCACCACCTGTTGCAGTCCATTGTTTTCACGCTCGTGCCTCAAATGATTGAAGCGTGTGCGATTCATTTTCGTGCACAGCTCGCGCTCTCTCTCTCTCTCTCTCTAACTCACTCTCTCTGTCGCTCTTTCTTCTAGTTTTCGTTAACGTTGCGATTTTAGGTAAAAATTTTGGTTAATTCTATTCTGCGTTCACTATTCACTAATTGAATTGTATGCGTGTGTGCGTGCGTGTGTGCGTGCGTGTGTGTGTGTGTAGTGGGTGTGTGACTGTGTGTGTTATGTGTGTGTGTATGCGTGTATGTGTGAATTGACTCAGTCCAAAAGAAAAACGTGTTAGAATTCGATGAAAAATATACTATTGCCCGGAGCTCATTTGATATCCATGTCGGAACGAATATATGCACTGTTTGAAGGATAACAATTTCGATTAAAAACTCCCTGGCAACTAGATTACATATTTAGAAGCTTAATATACTCTTATAGTAAAGCCTGATCTTCCAAGCACTTACAAATATTTATTTTCCCTAAGGCTTTAAGCAAAAGTCGCCGCGTTTCAGCTGCCTGTCAAATTTTACAAGCTAGTTTAACAGGCTGGTATTTATTATTATTAATTAGCTTCGATTTAGAGCATTTATAATGCAACAATTTTTAAATATTTCCAAAGTAGGCCTTAAATATTGCTAGTTATAAAAGCAAAATATTTTCCACATTTTATAATATAATGCTTATAAGAATTAAAGATTTCCTTTATGATTAAAATAACTGGTATAGAAAAAAAAATATTAACCAAATGTAATTGGTGTTGAATTTTAAATAAAAGCATAAAACCTTAAATATTCCTTTAAAAAATATTGCTAGAAATAGATGCAAAATAGTTTCCAAATTTTAAAATATAATGCTTATAAAAATTAAAGATTTCCTTTATGATTAAAATAACTGGTATAGAAAAAAAAATATTAACCAAATGTAATTGGTGTGGAATTTTAAATAAAAGCATAAAAACCGCTAATAAATATTGTAGGTTCAATTAAAAATTAAAAAGCTAAAATAAATAGTACAAATTGAGTGCATCAAACCAAGGTTCAACTGGGTTCGAACCCTGAACCAACTTTTTCAACTTCAACTTTTGTGCTCGCTAACTTAGACAAAATAATTCAATTAGTTTGCATTTGTTTCGGACTATGGATTGGATTTATTCACAACTAAATTTGGACAGATTGACAGATCTCCACGCGGTGCCAGCGCTGGCGCTGAGGTGGCTCATGAACCGGGCATGACGCACAGCCTGCCGCTGCAGCATCTCGTAGCGCCGATTGATGGCATTGGTCGCCTGTTCCGAGCAGCGGCCATGTCCATGTCGGATGCCGTTGGCAGTGTGAGTGCTGGGTACGGAGGGGGGGCAGCTGAGGGGATTGCAGCGGCCGAAGGGATAGACACAGCTAGCGGGTCCGGCTTGGAACTTGAGCTGTGTCCGGCCCAAGTTCGAGTCGGACAGCGCATTGCCGTAGACGACGCGCAGCTCGGCGAGAAGGCGACGATGCTCCTCCTGCCGCTTGTAGTCAGCCACCAAATCCTTCAGAGGCATGACAGGAGCAACTATCGCAAACAGCTGTCGAACGCGCGCCTTGATTCATCCAAGTTTTAAAAGCCCCTTCTCGCAAGCAAACTCACTTGATTTGTGATCCAATCGAAACTCAAACCAGTCACAAAACACAAACTTCACATAGATAAAGTGATGTGATCAAACAAAGTGTTTAAATTAGTTTTCTTTTCTAGTCCCTAACTAGTCCTTATTGGCCTGGGTCAATCATATTTACATTCCTTAATATTAACTTAATTATCGTTCAGTTTGTAAGCCTGCAACGTTCTCTTAAATTAACCTACACAAATGTGCTTTGATTATGATTTGATTATGAGTCCACATCTTATGCTTATCCTATCTATCTTTATCTAGGACCACAAGGGATCTTTACAATCTACACAGCTCCCAAATGCTTTGCCATATTTAGGTTATATAATTTATTTATCACTATTTTATAAATATGTTCATGCTTGAGAAACAAGTTTCTGCTCAGTTACTTCAAATGAACAAGGCTCTAGTCGGGTATGCTCGACTGGCAGATAGTCCAAGTCCAGCTTTTGTTAGTAGTATTTTAATCCCCTTTTGCAATCACACATTCAATTGAGGTTATATGTGGGATGGGCTATTTAAAAATGGGGAATAAAGTTTCCAGGAAAACCTTCAATTATAATAAAAAATAAAAAAAATAAAAATAAATTTTCAGACTTAAATTAATCAACTAATTAGGCAAAATATATAAACTTTTTATTCCCATAGTTGCCTCTTTTTGCAATACCTTAAACCTGAAGCTAACGAAGCAACAACTGTTTTAAGACATATTTTAAAAGAATAATTTTAAAAAAAATGTTTTTTAGACTTGAATTAATTGAACTCAACTAAATATCCAGACTGAGAATATATAAACTTTTTTTTGCCCATAGTTGCTTAATTTTACTTTAACTTAAGCATAAAGCTAACGAAGCAAAACATATTTTTGCTTGTTTTATTTATTAACTAATAACTAAGACAGATTTTAGGGCTTTAAGCAAAAAAAAAAAAAAAAAAAAAAAAAACTTTTGGACTAGACTTAAATGAACGCTGCTTATCATTCAGACTAAGAATGCATTACCTTTTTAGGCATATAGTTGCCTCATTTTGCTTGTAACATAAGTTTAGCACAAGTTCTCGCAGTTTGCTTATCTCGTGTCATTCGTAAACGTTGCAGCGACCAAAAGTGCATTGGAGCGCCGGCGTTCCGTTCGCTGCCCGGCATCGACAACTGGTGCGAGATCAACTGTCTGCGCTATCCGCCCAACTGTCCGGAGACCGCCTGTCATTGTCCGTAAGTACAAGCTCTTACTCTTTCACTCTCTTGCTCTCACGCTCTAACGTTCTCTCGCTCTCTTAACAGTCAGGAGTGCGTGGCCATTGGGGAGCTGGAAGGACGCGAGGGCGCCGACACTTATTGTATGGACGAGTGCCTCAACTACAAATCGGAGTGTCCCCGCGACAGATGTCGCTGCTATTAGACAGAGATAGCGAGGATACACCCACACACACACACACACTAAGAGCGAACGAGACAGAGATAAGAATTAGCTGTGCTGCCCAATTTGCCAGAAGAGAACGAGAAAGTTGCGAATATTCGTAACTGAAGTAGCTGCATTTGAAATAATACGACTATATGAATATATCTATATATATATATATATATTTCTATATACACAAATATATATATTTGTATGAATGTGAATGTGAAGGCGAATCTTGTTCTTTCTATCAGTTATTTCCATCAGCTATCGATCCATCTTCGTCCAGCTCATTTCCGTTGCATGCCGTCCTCGTAGAGAAACGGACGTGTGAATGCCTCGAGCAGATCCCGTTGCTCGCGCAGTCGTCGCAGCTCGGAGAGCGGATTCGCTGTCGCGATTCGCCGCACCCGGAACAGGGTCGAAACGGTGCCGGCTATTTGGCCCCAACGTTCGCTGGCCCGCGATTGAACCGCATTCGAGCACAAATAACGATTGCGACGACGTTCCTCAGCTGCTGCTGCTGCTGCTGCAGTTGCTACAGTTGCTGCAGTTGCTGCTGCTGCTGCTGCTGCTGCTGTTGTTGTTGCTGCTGCTGCTGCTGCTGCAGTCGCCTTTGCCCTTGCGCCCGGCTTAAAGGGCTCGCTGCGTATAAGGACCTCGGTGCGCTCCTCGCGCGCATCGTCATCGGTGTCCTCGTGCGGCAGGGCCGCACAGCTGCCGTAGTCCACATCGCTAACGTTGGCGAAACTGGAGGCGATGCGTCGCAACGATGCCGTCGCCGGCGACGCGTTGCTGCCGATCGCTGTTGTGGCTGCTGCTGAACGAAAGGGTTGGGCGATTTCGGAGCCGGCGGCAACGGAGCGACTGCGCAGTCGATCCAAATTCATGTTGGACAGCTTGTTGCCGTAGCTGGTGCGCAGCTCGGCGCGTTGTCGGCGCGCCTCCTCGGAGCCAATGGCCATTTTTCTGCCCAGCGGCATGCTGCTGCTGCTCCTCGTCCGGTGGCCAATTTAGGACCAATCGATACCGTAACCGAAAACTGTTGCCGAAATGTTCGCTACGAATTTAGATCAGTGACTGCTGAGTTTCAGCCAGAGTCAATCCCAGCCACAGCAAATCCAACGCCACCCTGGATACAACACGTCCAGCTCAGCTCCAATCCTCAATTTATTTGAATTCAAAATTTAGCGCTCACTAAACTGCCTGCTAACGCCACCTACCCCTTAAAATATGCAACAAGTATTAAACGAACAAAGCTAAGGTTTGTGTCTTGGCTGGTCTTAAAGTTATGAACTTAACCAGCGCTCAACTTAACTTAACAATTTTCAAAACTTTAAAATTCCTAACGGTTTTCAAATGAAACTAAAGTTGCTTGCAAAGTTATTTAAATCGTTTTAGCGTCCAATACTTACAGCTAATTTAAAACTACAGTAAAGACTCATACTTAATTAACTACAGCGAATATAATTTGTGTGATTTTTTCTTACCTTTTATTCATTCTTGTTGTAATTATCGTTTAGAAACTAGTTAAATGTAACACTGTGTGCAATAAGTATGCGGCCTAAAACATTAGCTTCTTCTTTTGCGGCAAAACGTTCCCGCGCACGGTTGTCTCCACCAGTTTGCGCTTAAGACCGGGCTTCTCCTCGGCCGCCGCATTGGCGCCCTCTTTGGCGGCCAGAATGGCCGAGGGCATTGGCAGTTTGGGGCCGACGGTGGGCGGCGGTTTGTTATGAAAATAGGGCATGCTAAGCGCCTCGCGGCACGAGCAGCGCTTGAGCGGATTCATTGCAAACAGACGGCGCATCAGCGTGATCATATCATTGCCGGCGGCCGTGAAGATATTTTGCAGCGGTGTGCCAACAAAATGACGAAACTGCAGATAATCGTGTAGCTTGCTGAGATGCGGCCACTCGGCTTCGGTGGGCGTGCCCAGTACGCTGAAGATGCGTGTCAACTGATCCAGATCGGAGTCGCCGGGCAGAAAGGGTATGCGCAACATCAGCTCGGCCAGAATGCAGCCAACGGCCCACATGTCCACACCGGTGCCGTATTGGCGAGCGCCAAATAACAGTTCGGGCGAGCGATACCAGCGCGTTACCACGTGATGCGTGTAGATGCGATTGGGCGAGCCAAAGCTTTTGGCCAGACCGAAATCGCCGATCTTTAAAATGCCATCGCTGTTAACCAGCAAATTGTTTGGTTTCAGATCGCGATGCAGTATCCAGTTGACATGCAGATATTCCAAGCCGCGCAGCGTCATTATCGCATACGCCTTAATGTTCGCCTGCGTTAGTATAATCTTGTTGTCCTTGATGATCACCTCGAGGTCGGTGTCCATGAAATCAAAGACCAGCGACACATTCGACAGCTGGCCAAACACATCGACCAGCCCAATAATGTTCTCGTGCTGCAGCTCCTGCAGTATTTTGATTTCGCGCAGTGCTGTGCGGTTAATGCCATCGCGCGCCTCGTCCCGGCTGCCCTTCTTGATCTTTTTTACGGCTACAATCTGGCTAGTCACCGTGTCCCGCGCCTTGTACACAATGGCAAACTGGGGGAAAGCGTTAAATTTGAGATTTTTGATTTAGTTTTTACGTATTGAGCGCTGGTGGCTTACCTGGCCTTCGCCAAGGAATGACAGTTTCGCATAGCGATCCTTTTTGTCATCTCCAAGGGGCAACATGTGAGCGTTTTTGCATAAAATTAAGTAAAATCTGCAAACGCTGGCAAATTGAAATTAGCGAGGGAATGCAGCCGGCAAAAATGATACAAACCAGGGCTGGGCAATACTAGCGTAGCGTATATCGATTGACACAATCACAGCTGTGCTTCAAATCACGACATCGCACTGTATATCGACTATTCATCTTAGTTTAATTACTTATAATACTGTATGAGGAAGCGTAATTGATACAATGTATATAAATATTAATTATAAATAAATAAATAAATGAAAAATTAATAAATATTAAAAATTATTTTAGTAAAAGTTAGTATAAGTCAGCTTCCAACAAATATTTTGTGGTTAACATTGACGCATTGGAATATCATAACATTACATACAATATCACTGCATAAGGCTACTATCGCATTCAAGCATACCACATTACTAGATTATTCCATATCGTTATTATCGCAAAGAACGATGTCGATATATTGGATCGAAAACATGGCGACTTTAGTGCACCGCTGTATTGCACATCGCTAATCGGCAACGACCAAACGAGCATTTTTTTACGCATTTTTTTCGTCGAATTTTATTTGGTTGATCGTTTATAAAAACAATAAAATGGATGTACGGCCAAACCAAACGATTTACATAAACAATCTTAACGAGAAGATTAAAAAGGAGGAGCTAAAGAAATCGCTCTACGCCATTTTCTCACAGTTTGGCCAGATACTCGATATTGTCGCGTTGAAAACATTGAAAATGCGAGGACAGGCATTTGTCATATTTAAGGAAATCGGCAGCGCCTCCAATGCCTTGCGTACGATGCAGGGCTTTCCTTTTTATGACAAAGCGATGCGCATCGCATATTCCAAATCCGATTCGGATATCGTGGCCAAACTGAAGGGCACGTACAAGGAGCGACCGAAGAAGGTGAAGCCGCCAAAACCGGCACCAGGAGTCGAGGAGAAAAAGTTCGTTTCCATTACTTACATAATATATAAAAAATATTTATAAACATTTAATATTAATCATATATTTTAACCTCAACACAGGGACAAGAAGAAGAAGCCGAGCAGTGCGGAGAACTCGAATCCAAACACACAAACGGAACAGCCACCAAATCAAATTCTATTCCTTACCAATCTACCGGAGGAAACGAACGAAATGATGCTCTCGATGCTGTTCAATCAGTTCCCAGGCTTCAAGGAAGTGCGTTTGGTGCCGAATCGTCACGATATCGCCTTTGTCGAGTTCACGACCGAACTGCAGAGCAATGCCGCCAAAGAAGCGCTCCAGGGCTTCAAAATTACCCCGACGCACGCTATGAAAATTACTTTTGCCAAAAAGTAGAAACCACAGCAACATTTTCCTCCTCATTTTTCCGGCTATATACAAATATATATAAATGTAAATGTAGGAAACTCGATGCGTGCGTGTTTCATCTGAAATACGCACAATTCTGTTTTTTTTTAAACGCTCCTAATTTAAATACACTTAGAATAAACAAATCAAAAAAAGCTCTACAAATATGTTACACAAGAAATGAAAAGCAATTTTAGTTTTTAGTTGGCAACTAGTCAAGTTTAATGGCGATTTGCAAGTTTTGAATGTCTTGTATTTGTTACATCTTGTTTGTAGTATAGTGTAGACGTGTTTTGACAGTCAAGTGATCCCCCAATTTTGTGCAGTGTGCTTGGAACTCGCATGGAAGTCAACATAAATTGTGGTTTAGTGTTGGTTCTTTGGGATGTACTAGAACAAACATCTGTTGTATTTTTTTTTTTTTTTTGTTTTGTGTTAGATTGCTATTTGCTTGGCTCTTTGTTTAATTCTCCAGCACGCCCTCCTTATCTAAGGCAGCTTGCAGACTGATGGACGGCACCACATCGTGGGCGGATTCGATCTCCTCGTCCAGATCGCAGACAGTACCGCCGCGGGCTGCACTCTCCGAGGATGCGGTCACCGGCTGCTGGCCATCGTCGAGCGGCTCGTCGGCGTCGCCCACATATTTCTCCATCGATTTGGCCAGCTTGTCTGAGTTGCCGCCGACAAAGACCTCCAGCACTTCGCCACTCTTGATGAACACGAACGTTGGCATGCTGGTAATGTTGTACTCGATGGTTATTTCTTCGTTCTCATCGACGTTTACCTTGAGGACAACGGCACGCTCCGCATACTGGGCGGCCAGCTCCTCCAGCTTGGGCGCAATGATCTTGCATGGCCCGCACCAATTGGCGCAGAAATCGATCACGATCAGCTTGTCACCGGCGTTAGACAGCTGCTGCTCGAAATCCTCTTTGCTTTGGATAACATGCACCATGTCTGATACCTTGATCTAAGTGTGTTTCCACTTTCTTGGGTTTTGCAACTTATATTACTTGAATTTCGAATAGTTGTTACAGCCGGTGTACGCACAATTTTCTGGAATTTTCTCTGCTCTACAACCCAGACAGCTGAAGTGAAGCAAGATGGAAGGACGACTTGACGTTTTTAATTATACAGTTCAGTTAGCAGCTCACATGAGTAATTTGTCTACTGAATTTTTGGTTAAATTGGCAGCAAAGTTTTCGTTAAGCCGAAAGTTTCAAATATTCACGCGCGCCTATCGCCTATCGAGAAAGGCATGAGCGAGACAGGTGGCAACGCTTTCAAGCTGGACGAGTACCGTTTGTTCACTTATAAGCATGCATTTGTGCTGCATTCTGTGTGGGTGTTTAAGTGTGTTAGTGCTTGTGGTGGGTACCGAAGCGCGGGAAATATTCACACAGCTTTCCCGTCTGAATAGAACGTCTATAAATAGAGACGCTGCACGCAGTCGCATAATTCTGTTCATCAGTAAGAGTAATTGTTTTGTATTCGTGTTTCTGTTTTACAAAAAACATTTTAAAAATGTCCGCTATTCGCTCTCTTAATGATTTTAACAAACGTCTCGAGGCGGCCGATGACAAGATCGTTCTGCTGGACTTTTATGCCACTTGGTGTGGGCCCTGCAAGGACATTGACAAGTTGGTCAAATCGCTGGCGCGCCAATATGCCAGCAAGGCGATAGTCCTCAAGGTCAACGTCGACAAGTTCGAGGAGCTAGTCGACAAGTACAAGGTGCGCAGCATGCCAACGTTTGTCTTCCTCAAGGGCAACCGCAGCGTCGGCAAAATCGTTGGCGCAGACGAACACAAACTGACCCACACAATGGCCAAGGTCTGCAAATGAGCAAATGAGCAACTGAGC